>PVKC010016559.1:0-20776 GCA_004027635.1 Crocidura indochinensis
GAAGACAGAAATAGACAGGAGTGCTCCTGTAATAGGAGACTGTGAGACCTTTCAACAGTGGTAGATCATGTAGACAGAAAATCAATGTAGGGATATTAGATTTGAGTGATACTTAAAGCAAATGAATTTAATGGACATACATAAAAACTGTGCCTAAAACAGTAGAATTTCTGTTCTCAAGTTTACATAGGATTATCTCAGTGCTGGCTATATGTTAGGTCACAAAACAAATCTTAATACATTTAAGAAGATTTATCACATTCAGTATCTTTTCTAGCCACTCAATAAAGGAATGTATTTGAGAATGCACAAATGCAGGAAAATCATGAATATGCTACATCACAAGAAAAAAATTATGTCATGACCTTTGGGAAAAATGGATAAGTTTCTGGGACTATGTGACTTCACAAGTCTAAAGAAGTAGGAAATCTGAATAGACCAATTAATACTGAGCAGGTTGAATCCATAATCAAAAGAATTGCCAGCAAACTAAAAAAGTCCAGGACGAGGCAGCTTCATTGGTGAATTTGACAAACTAATTTCCCAAGGCAGCCAAAAAGCAGCCAAAGATACAATAGATATTAGGTTAAGATCCTTGAAGAACAGAGGCCAGAGAGATGGCACAGGCAGTAGGACATTTGCCTCGCACTAACTTATGACGGACCGTAGTTTTAGCCTCCAGCTTTCCATATAGTCTCCCAAGCCAGGAGCGATTTCTGAGGGCATGGCCAGGATAACCCCTGACCGTCACCAGGTGCCGCCCCTTCCAAAAAAAAATTCTTGAAGAATAAGAGATGCAGTGTTTCTCAGTAAAATTTGGCAAACTGACTTCATCATAGGCCAAGCATCCTCATGTACCATCAGCAAGTTGTTCTTGTCTTTGGGTATGTTCTGGATATGTTCCACATAAGTGTGATGCATTGCATTTACAGGGCAATTATAATATTAGGATCATCTGGTTAGATGCAGAAAAATTGACAAAAATGATCATTCTTTCATGGTAAAACTCTCAACAGATTAGATATAGGTGGATTGCACTTTAATGTAGTAAGAACACCTGATGACACACATGGCTGATGCAGTACTCAGCAGTAAAAAAGTGATTTATGTTTCTTTTAGAATTAGGAAGAAAAGGAAGATGGGTGCTCTATCTGACCACTCTCTATTGGCATCACTCTGTAAGTTCTAGGCATAGCATTTAGGTATGAAAAAAAATGTAGTAAAATTAGACATGAAGAAAAATAGTCTTTGCAGTAACATAATTTAACAGAGATGCCAAAGAAACTCAAATCTTTACAACTAATAATAAGTTAAAAGTTGTGGAGTACGGGAGCCGGGAGGTGGCGCAGGAGGTAAGGTGCCTGCTACCTTGCCTGCGCTATCCTACGACGGACCACGGTTTGATCCCCCGGTTCCCATATGGTCCCCCGTGCCTGCCAGGAGCAACTTCTGAGCACATAGCCAGGAGTAACCCCTGAGCGTCACTGGATATGGCCCAAAAACCAAAAAAAAAAAAAAAAAGTTGTGGAGTACAAACAACATGAAAAATTGACTTGCATTTCTGTATACTAACAACTTTGAATGAGATGAAAGACCTGGAAAAAAAAATCACAAATCATTCCAGCTAGCCAATGCAAAATTGAGAGAAAAAAAAAGCCAGATGCTCCTGCTTTCAAATATAAAGTTATTAAAAATATAATATGGTTTGTGCAAAAACCACTTGCACACAGCACACAGACCGCCATATCAGTGAACAGAAAACCTACCTTGCCCTCAGATGTATCTGGTCTGTAGCATGGTTGCCAAGTACACACGATGGGAAAACTTTTTATAAATAGTGGGAAAACTGGAGAACTACCTGGAGAGAAAGTAAATGGAAAAACCCGATCTCACGTTACTCTTAAAATATTGCAGGGTCCTGAGAAGGGGTAAAGCATTTGACTTGCATGTAGCGCCAAGCCTAAGCCAGTTTGGCACTATAGATAAAGCCCTCACTTTGCCGGGGGTCATTCCTGAGCACAACAGGAGTATGTGTTGCATATCACCTGGTGTGGACCAATGTTCCCTTTCCCCCCAAATCAGAATAGATTAAAGTTAAAAGCTGAAACTATAAAACCAAGGACAAAAAATTCCTTAGTGTGGACTTAGTTATGATTTTGGATGGCTATGTGGCAACAAAAGGAAAAATTAAGTAAAACTACATCGAAGTAACTAATGAAACCCTGATAAATGGAGAAGTGCCTCTGAAGGGGTGCGGGGGTAGATGTTTGGCATAACCCAAACATTTCTGGTAGCTCCTTGTCAGGAGCAAGCAGATGTGGTACTGTTATGGAGGGCTGCAGCCTGAAGTACATGGCATGGGGGCTGCCCTATACATGTGGAAAGAGTCATGCATTCCATCAGGTCAGCTGGATGTGATGTTTAGCGACTCACTTCCCGCCAAGCCTATTGGATGAGGTTTGGTGGTAAAGCACATGCCTTACAGGGGCTCCTGTATGGCAATAGGTGCACCAATCTCCAAGCACTGAGCCCTGAGCTGTTAACATTGCAAAGTACCCTGAGCACCCCATTGCTTAGCCTTTATTGCTTGGTGTGGCCCCGTCCAGAATTACTAAACAAGACCAAGTGCTAAGTTTCACAAGGGGTGCTGTTCTGGGCTGCCAAGTGATCAAGGTTCTGGGCTCCATCCCAGACCCTGGCAGGATGCTGGTTTGAGTGGAACCTGGTATCCAGTCATGGACATCCCTGTTCGGCAGGGACAGGGTGTGTCCTTGACAACTAAGCCTCAAAGCCGTTCTTGCCGGGCACCGGGCCCAGAGCGGCATTATTGTCGGCTCAGGTTCAGCCTCAGCCCATAAAGTGGGAGGAGGGGTGGCTGGCTCTGTGTGGTAAAGCAGGCACATGGTCAGGGAAGACCAGGAGGGGTTGCTAGTTTGTACCTGTTGGCTAAGTGAGGTGATGTCTCCTTCTTATCCAGATCCAGGCCCCTGTCCAGATCCACTGTCCATGCAGGAGCAACACTGCGTGCCAGCTACTCCACAGCCTCTGAGCCAGGCGGGCACTGGAGAGGCCTCTGGTGGCACAACTGCCTCTTTGGTGCCACCATCCCCTCCTTTAACGGCTCTGCCCCAGGACCTGGGCACACCGGCTGCTGGCCCCCAGCCCGAGCCAGTCACTGAACGTGAGACACCCAAACCCCTGGCAGAGACTCATGATGCCCAGCTTGCTACCAGGGCCCAAGGCATGAGCCAGGAGCCTTGTGCCCCACCTCTGGAGGGACTGGCCCACGCCATGAGTCTGGGCGAGTCAGCCTCAGCCAGAGACGCCAACACCCTGGGGGAACTGACCCCTGCTGTAGCCCCTCAGTCACTCCCAACTGCCTCGATGGGAGCCACCAGCCTGGCCACACCCCAGCTCCCCAGCCCCCCACTGGGGCCCACCAATCAGCCCCCTTCAGCCTTGGAGTCAGATGGCGAGGGGCCCCCTCCCAGAGTGGGCTTTGTGGACAACACCATCAAGAGCCTGGACGAGAAGCTTCGAACACTGCTGTACCAGGAGCATGTACCAACATCTGCGGCTTCTGCTGGCACCCCAGTGGAGGCAGGTGACCGGGACTTTACCCTGGAACCTCTGAGAGGGGAACGACCCCGGGCTGAGGTGTCAGGGGGCGACCCAGCTCTGCCCCCACCAGAGGTGAGTGCCAGCCTCACCTAACAGTGATGGCCCAGGGAGAGGCAGGTCTGAGGGCAAAATTGCAGGACACTGAGTCCAGCTGTGCGGGATGGTTGGTGACCAGTTATATGTGGAGGCAGAGGCTCAGGGTCTCCAGCTCTTCTTCATCTGCTTCTGTCCCAGGTGGAAAAGCCAGAGACTGCACCAGGTCTGGGGGCTGTGCTGGAGCCGGGTACATCCATGTTCCAGCTGGCAGGTAAATGAGCCCAGGGCATGTGTCACCTCCATAGCCTGCATTTTCACCTGCCCTGTTCCCGTCCTTACTGGGACAGATATGCAGGAAATTTGTCCACTGGTATCAATGTCTGAAGTCCTAGAAGGGCTACAGGCCCCCAGCCCAGGGGACATTCTGGACATTCTGGTGAGGCCTGGTGATCCAGACCCTGCTGACAACACTCCCTCATGGGACCATCTGTGTTCTATGTTTCTGGTGAATTCCAGGATCCCTATGTATGATGTAGATAGAGGCAGGGCAGGGAGTTCATGTAGCAGCCCTGGGGCCACCTGGGGTATCCCAAAGTGGGATTCCTTGTGGCCCCCCCGAACCTGGAAAATACTGACAATTCTCTGTGCCCAAGAACAGGTGCAGTAAAATGTGCTACTGGTTCCCTTGAGGGGTATTCCTAACTTTGATTGGCAGGTCGGCGGTGGGAGGGATTACTACAGGAAACTTGACTTGATTGTGCAGGTGAAAGGTTATGCGTAGGTCCTCTGTAGGTCAGAGCTAGGGGGCTCCATGAAGTGGTCCTGGGGAGGATGGGTGCCTAGGAGGCTTCAGGAGATGGAGAAATGAGAGGGAGTGGCATGGAGGATGGCATGGAGGGGGTGGCAATGGGCAGTGTGCAGAGAAGGGAGAGCCTCACTTACGGGGTGACAGACACTGCGGTTGGGAAGGAGTGATACTTGGGTCTCAAGGGGTCTGGACAGGGACAACCCCTTCAGGTCACTGCAGTTGTTGGCCCTGCCAGCCCCATTGCACCAGGAGGGGAGGCTACAGCCAACACTCCTCCCACAATCCTAGAGGCCTGGGTGTTTTTGGGCCATGGCAGTGCAGATAGAGTGGCTGAATGTGTCCTTTAGATGAGGTGCCCTATTAGATGGAGAAGCAGGTGAGAGGGGGCCCTATCAGATGATGGAGGCAGGTTTGAGAGGGCACTATTGGATGGTAGAGGCAGGTGAGAGGGGGCCCTGTCAGATGATGGAAGCAGGCCAGACAGTCACAGATGACCTGGCTGGTCCTGCTTTCCCTTCCCCCATGAATGGGTATGTGTTTGGACATGGGGACATTGATTAGTATGGTATGGATCTTTGCTAAACGTGCTCTTCTCAGGGCCACTCACCCTGTGGGTGTTGGGGACATTTCCCAGGTAACATGCTCCATGTTGCTCCGACAGCAAAATCATCCTCCAGCCCCTTGCTGGGCTCGGACGAAGCATGCATGGCTGCACAGTCCCTTGTGGTATCCCACGAAGCCAAGGTGAGGGTTTTCAGGGACCAGGAACTTGGTTAGTTGGTGGGCCCAGTGTCAGGTGGCACCTACTCATTTTTGCTTATTCCCAAGGACACCCCTGCTTCTGCTGTCCCCCCTCGCCTGGAGTCCAGAGACCAGAGTGATGGGGCCCTCAGGGCAAGTTCTCCAGGGCTCACCCAGAGCACCCCTAGGACACAGGCTGAAAACACCCCAGCCTGCCAACCCACAGGACCCAACGCCCCAACCTCGGGATCCCCTGGGAAGTGGCTCAGATCACAGGACAGCAGTTCTCCTGCCAAGACCCTGGGCCGGTTCTCGGTGGTGAGCACGCAGGATGAATGGACTGTGGCCTCCCCGCAGAGCCTCCGGTACTCGGCACCCCCCGACGTCTACCTGGACCAGCTGCCCCACAGCCCCGATAAGTTAGGGGTGCGGAGGGCACAGACAGCAGTGTGCATTGAGACTGGGGCGGGAGAGCCCGTGTCTAGTGACTCTGCAGACGAGAGTCCCCGTCCAAGACCCTCTACGCACAAGCATGGCTCCCTGCATGGTGCTGGGGCCATGGCTGAGGACCTGGTGACCAAGGCTGCCACCTTCCTTGCTGGGTCTTCGCTAACCGGCTCTCCAGGCTTGGGCACAGCCAGCAGGACAGGCGTGAAGGTTCCCACCATCAGCATCACCTCCTTCAACTCCCAGTCATCCTATATCAGCAGTGACAATGATTCAGAGATGGAGGACGCGGACATAAGGAAGGAACTGCAGAGCCTGCGGGAGAAGTAGGTCTTGGGCAGGAATGGCTGCCTGTTGGGGTCCGTGGGAGACAAGTCCAGACCACAAGGTGTCAGGGCCCAGGGAACCCCGCGGAGGTTCCTTCAGGAGACCCAGTACTGGCCTGAGCACAGGAGAAATGGCAGAGAGTTGAGGGTTTGACTCAGGCTCATATGCAAAGCAGGCATGAGGGCTAGATCCCTGCCTCCCCCCTTCGCTTTCTCTGGGGTCTGCACATGCCTCCCCACTCCATGTTCTCTCCGGGGTCTACACCCACTTATCTGTTCCAGCCTTGGAACTTGTTGAGTCCCAGAATCTCTCCCCAGTGTAGGCCACAGTTGAGGGGGTGACACACAGAGGACAAGCACATTTTTACTAGAACAATGTCGGCTGGGCCCCACTATGGATTGCTTGGGACAGGGGGTCTTTGAGAGGCAGAGCAGAGAGTTCCAAGCTCCTGTGCAGGGTCTACTGCCTTCTCGGGGATTACTCCAGAGACAGTGGGAATCACTGGGGGTCATATGGAGTCAATGGGAGTTAGTGGAGGGGGTGTCACTGGGAGCCAGTGAGGATCATTAGAGGTCAGTGGTTTCCATGTCCTCTTTTTTTTTTCTTTTTTCTTTTGGTTTTTGGGTCATACCCGGCAGTGCTCAGGGGTTACTCCTGACTCTATGCTCAGAAATTGCTCCTGGGAGGCTCGGGGGACAATATGGGATGCCAGGATTCGAACCACCGACCTTCTGCATGCAAGGCAAACACTTTACCTCCATGTTATCTCTCCGGCCCACCATGTCCTCTTGAGGGACTGAGGAGGGTAGGATTATCTGAATAGGAGAGAGTGAAGGCAAAGCTGCAGTCTGAGGAAAGGTGGGGTCTGGAGGTGAGGAGGGAGGAGTTGAGGGGAATAGGAGGTAAGAGGGACAGGAGGTGAGGGGACCAGAAGGCAGGGAGAGGAGCAGGGGAGACTGGGATGAGGGGCCTCTAGGGGTGATGTGCCCTGAAGGTAAAGGTGGACAGGAGTCCAAGGGAGGTTTGGGAGGGTCCTTGCAGTGTTACCTGCATCTAAATGAGGTTTCTCATGGAGGACCCTGCTTCATGCTGGGGTAGGGACTACCATATAGGTGGCTGGAGCTCCAGGCATCTTGGCCCCCATGAAACCATCTCCACCTTGCTCTCCCCAACACACACACACACACACATATCACACACACACATACACACAACACACACACACACACACATCCAGCATTCAGGCATCTTGGCCCCTCATGAAACCATCTCCACCCTGCTCTCCCCAACACACACACACATCCAGGCATCTTGGCCCCCCATGAAGCCGTCTCTGCCCTGCTCTCCCAAACACACACACACAGCTAAGCACTGTCAGTGAGGTGCTGTGTATGGACATCATCCAGTCACTGTTGCCGTCTGTATCCCCAAGTCTCAGCATGGCCACTGATCAGTTGACTCCTGCCGGTCGGGTGTGGCAGCTGCACCATCCCTGCCTGGGCTCTGTCACTGCAGCCCGTGTCCCTGAGTGTCGGACACAGTATCCCTATTCCCCCCTACAGGCACCTGAAGGAGATCTCAGAGCTGCAGAGCCAGCAGAAGCAAGAGATCGAGGCGCTCTACCGTCGCCTGGGCAAGCCTCTGCCCCCTAACCTGGGCCTCTTCCACACGGCACCTCCTGCCAGCCGCCGCAGGAGGGCTAGCAGGAGCCGACTGAAGGCTGGGAAGCTTCTGAATCCGCTGGTGCAACAGCTCAAGGCCGTGGCCTCCAGCACAGGTCTGGGCCCAGGAGGCTAGCAGAGGGACGGTCTGGGCTGGGGAGGCTCAACTGGGGGAGAGCGCAGTTGAGTTCCACTAGAGAGAGAGGGGCTGTTGGCAGAGGTCAGAGGGCCTCAGCCGCCACATGGTGCATGGTGGAGGGTCTCCCACCTGTTCCTGCCTGCCAGGTGCTCCTGGTTTTGGGGCTGCCTCCTGCCATTTGTTCAGGCACAGCTGAGACAGGCCAGTTGCACTGCTGATGACTCAACACATAGGACCATCTCAGTGGTCAGGGTTGGACCTAGTGTTGGCCCTGCCTTGGCCTGCCAGGGGCAAGTGGCACAAAGGGCGCTGTGCTGAATCTGAGCCCACAGAGGGGCAGACCTGAACTGAGACCCCCAAGTGCTCCAGGCAGGAAGGCCCACACGGCCCACCCATAGAACACAGCCCAGGCTGAACGATAATGGTGCGGGGGGCCTGTAGCCTGCCCTAAACCCAAATGTCACCATCACCTTTGTGCCAGCAGGTGTGGCCTCAGCATGGCCGGTGTCCCTGGTCATGTTCTCATCCCACCCAACGGGCCTCAATTTCCCCAAGGTCACTCAACATGGAGCAGGGCAGAGGCCGCACAGTGCCACCAACCCACCTGTGTGCCTCATCCTGCCTGTCCCCTTCTTCCCAGGTCACTTGTCTGACTGCAGCAGAGGCCCTCCTGCCAAGGACCCTGCCAGAGCCAGTGCAGGGCCCGTGGTAGCCCCGGCCTCAGAGCCCAGTGGGAAGGCGGTTCAGACCCGTCAGCCTTGCTCCGTCCGGGCCTCCCTGTCTTCGGACATCTGCTCCGGCTTAGCCAGTGACGGAGGCGGAGCCCACGGCCAAGGTGATTCCTGTTGCCGTCTCTGGGCATGGTCTAGTGCATCGGGCCCATGCGGTGTAGCGGGGAGGCGGCTGCGGCTGAGGCTGCCCAGCAGCTCTTGAGTACATGGTGGTAGGTGTAGCCTCGAGTGCAGGGAGCACAGCGCCCCTCCTATCCCCCAGGCTCGCTGTAAGCGGCACAGAGGGAGGTGACGCTTGGCTAGGGCACACTGAGAGGTCAGTCGTGGTGTTTTCGTGAACTCTGTGCCCGTTCCCAGGCTCTGGCCATCGGTCCTGTCCCACACACAGTCCTCCCTTCTGTCGGGAGGGCTGGCCGGGCATGGGGGCTCAGCTCCTGACCAGGATGCTGGCCTTGAGGAGGAAATGCTCATCACCGCTGCGGCGTGGTGAGGAGGTGCCACCCCATCGCTATGCCACCCCATCTGCCTTCTCTAAGCCCAGTGGCCGCCTGCGGCCCTGCCCACCCTCCCTCCCCATGCACGTCCTCCTGGGGTCCACTTCTCTTCTGCTCCTACACTGCCTCCTTTCCATCCTGTGGTCAGTGGCTTTGGTCCTTCGGGCTGGGCTAGATGGAGCCGTGGCTGTTAAGTGACGAGGCTGATGTGGCTGTGGTGTGTAGGAGGAGGCCCAGAGACCGATACTTGATACTGTCTCTCTCTCTTCCCTCTATATTCATTTGCAGGCTGGACGCTTTACCACCCAACGTCTGAGAGACTGGCCTATAAGTCTAGTAGCAAACCTCGCGCCCGATTCCTCAGTGGACCCGTGTCTGTGTCCATCTGTCTGTATTTGTTCTTTTGTATTTTTATCACCTCCCTGCCCCCTGTCTTCATCACCTTCCATACACTGTCTAGGGTGCTCCCTGGCCCTGCCTAATGTCCTATTCTTGACAGAGAGGAAAGTTCTGTCCCCCGTCCTCCTTCAGCCCCCTGAGACTGCCCGTGCATGCTCTCAGCCATGCCAGGCACCAGCATGTACCAGCGCCGCCACCCACCTGGCCTCGGGCACGCTGCCCCCTTCCCTGCACCCCCCGAGTTCTCTGCATCCCTTTGGTCACACGTTTTTCCACTTTTCCTTTTTTTCACGTTGGACGTACTTTTATTTCTGTTGCAATTGTGGCAAACACATGAGTTACACTTCCCCAGTTCCAGTGACAGTGCAGGGAACGGAGCGCTGGCTTGTTTAGACGCATGGCGTGCCCCCACCTCTCTGTTGGGACCCTGAGGACGTGCATGTAGCAAGCCAACCTAGTTGTAGATGGTCACTGAATAGTGTCACTCTGTCCCAGGCATGTCTTCTGACAGGCCTCCCTGCCTGTCCTTCTTCCCCGCATGCAGAGATACTGAGAGGACAAAATGGTGGCAGGCAGGCTGCAGGACTCCCTCTTCTCTTGCTGGAATACATGACGTGGTGCACCCCCCCACCCCTCCCACCTGAAGTGAAGTCCACCACGAGCCCAGCTGTTCTCTTCCCAAGCTCTTCTTGCTCCTAGGAGCGCCTTCAGAGAGGCACGCCTGCTATGGGCACCCAAACTTGCTTCTTCCCCCTTGGAGTGATTAGTGGGTGACTCCAAAGCTGTAGGGATTTCAGTTTTTTGTTTGTTTTTGTTTTGCTTTTCTCAGAAAACAAATTAACCTTTTTTATTTTTTGCCACCCCACCCCCCTTTTATCCAACCCCCTGGATTGGACGTGCTGGTTTGGGGCACGTGGCTTTTGCTGGTACAATAAAGATACATTGTGCTTGTCAGGGGAGGCCATGTATGAGGGGCCAGGGGCCGTGATCTCTTTCCTGTCATAGAGAGACTGGGGGCCGTGGGTGGTGCTGTGGCTCCTTCCTAGTAGGGCTCTGCCAGAGTTCAGGTGTCCTTAGGGTTGCTGGCCAGCTGTTGGAGGGGGAGGAAAGTGGGTCCCACCTCGTGCCTGGGTTATGAGTGAGCATTCGGAAGCTGCTGGCAGAAAGGAACCTGGGTGTCCAGGTGCCTGTCTCACAGACAGCCAGCACCTGTGGTTCTGGTGCCTCTCACTGCCTGGGTTATGGGTGAGCATTCGGAAGCTGCTGGCAGAAAGGAACCTGGGTGTCCAGGTGCCTGTCTCACAGACAGCCAGCACCTGTGGTTCTGTGCTTGTGTAGTAGGTGTATCCTGGGCCCCTGGTGGCAGCTATATGAGTGGTCCTGGGGCTGCACCCTTATCCACTTGCTGCTGTGCCCCTCCTAAGTTTCCATTTGACAAATCTTGTAGTGAAGTACAGCAGAGACGGAGGGTCAGACTTAGCCCTCACCTTGCTGTGGGGAGACTTGGCATGACAGCAGGTGATGAGGCTGAGGTTGGGGGTCCATTCCTGGAAGACCCCCAGAGTGGGGTATCTTGGTATACCCAAGTACCCCCTCCCCTGCTCTGTGGGGTCCTGGCTGAAGTCTTATCTGATGGCTCCAGAGTACTCAGGTTGGTTTTGTAGTCCCAGGGGAGTCAGCTGTCCCTGACTCAGGACTGGAGGGATGTGCAGAGTGGTCTGGGGAGTTTGGAGAGCCCAAGAGAGGGCACTGGGGTTATAGCTGTCAAGGACGGGAAGCACTTAGGCCTGGAGAGCCCTGTGCAGGACTCTGGGGGGTGGGGAGCACCTGTGGTGTGTAGGGCCCCATGCAGGGCTGTGGAGTCAGAGCACGTGGATTTGGAGGGCTCTATGCAGGGCTGTAGGGCGAGGAGCACGTGGGTGTGGAGGTCCCATGCAGGGCTGTGGGATGGAGAGCACCTATGGTGTGCAGGGCTTTAGGTAGGAGCACCTGTGTTGGGGCTTACAGTAGGGCTGTTGTGGGTAGAGAGCTGAGCTTGAATCTTGAGGGAACACTCTTCACTGTGTTGACTGGAAAAGAGCAGAGCCTCTAGAGTAGGAAGGCCTGAGCAGGTGTGCAAGCTCAGATTCAGACACTAGAGGGAATATTTGGGGGACATTGGGGGGCAAAGCAAAGCTGAGGCCTGATGCCGACCCTGTACAGGCTGAGGCATGGCTGTGGTCCTGGGCACCAGCTGTGGTGATGCTCTGTGTTGCATAATACTCCTGTGCTGTAGGGATGCATGTGATGGGGGGGTGGGGGTGGGAGGTCTTATGCGTGTTGTGGTTGCATGTGGTGATGGGAGAGTGTGGTAGAGTATGTTTGCAGGGTTTGTAGGTTTTGTGTGGTGAGTGGCTGAGTATGTAGGGGTTTGGTATGTGTGGTTTGTGTATGTGCATGGTGGTGGGGTAGTTATGTGGTGGGGATGCAGCGGCTGCGCCACCACACCTCACACACACAAGCCGTGTCAAAAATCTTCAAAAACGAAAGGGTGGAGTGCGGTGGGGGTAGTGAATGTGATTGAAGGGTGGGAGGTGTGTATGTAGTGTGAGCGTGTAGTGGGTGGGGTATGGCAGCGAGGGTGTGTGGTGATAGGAGTGTGTGATGGGGAATGTATTCGCAAACTGCATCTGCAGGGCACATTATGGGGTATCCTATACTCTGATCTCTTGCACCTTCCCTTTACTTCTTTTCCTGAAGACACAGTGGCACGCACACTGCCACAGGCTTCCCTGCTTCCCTGTGTACTGCTGGCAGCAAGCCTGACTTCCATCTTGTGACATGTTTTTCTCTGGGACCATTGAACACTGTCATGCGGCTCCCTCCCCATCCTGCTCTTTCATCAGCCCGGAATTTTCAGGCTCCATAACTTAAAGTTGCCCCCACACACACACCTGAGCCTGCCTACATACATGAAGGGCAGCCCACTCTGGGCAGCTGCAGCTTGGGGTGAAGTCGCCCCAGAGCAGAGCCAAGGTGCCTTCTGGTCTCCCAGCTTAGGCTTCAAGGACAAATTGGGGCCCATTTCTTGGCTCGAAAAGTAGCTGGTGTCATACGTAGACATCTAGGACTTAGAGTGTTGGGCTTTTGGGCCCCATTTTTCTCTTAGGCCCAAGCAGGGTTCTCTAGAACCCTGCAGAACTGGGTGCTGCTTGTGACCCCTGAGCTTCTGGTGAGGATGAGGGGGCAGCCGGTGTCCCCAGAAGGTGTCCAGAGATGTGCTGCCTTTGACAAGACAGCAGGCCCTTTGTGCTGCCCGTTTGATTTGTTTGCTGTGGGTCTCCTATGAATCCCATTTGGGTCACATGTAGCTGCAGGGATTTCCCAGCCCTCTTGTTTTGCTCCTCTCGTGTGGGGGATGTGGACAGACCCTGGGAGAAGCCTGTCACAGACAGCATCTGTGTGATGGCTTGGAGGGCATGGCCCGGGCAGGCCCCTGACAACAGGGTGGCGCCTGCAGAGGCGGTTCGAGGATGGATGGGGCTCTGGTTTGTGCTTGTTGCCTGCCGCAGGGGACTGCAGACTGCTTGCGCTCTGACAGACTGAGTGGGAAGCGTTAAAGCTTTGTGCTCTGACCACACGTAGTAGCATGTGTCACTGACATATGTGTGTGTGCTATGTGACTATATGAGATATGTGCGCAGTCTGTGCCATTATATTATTATTGTGTGGAATGTGAGGTACATATATGGTATATATGAGTGTGTGTGTGATCGTGTAGTATGAGACTACTTGTGTGTGCGGTTATGTGTATGGGATGTGATGTGTATTTGTGGTATGTGTGAATGGGACTATGTGAGAGTATTGATTGTGTGAGACAACGTGTGGTGCATGAATGTGCATCTGACTAGTGACTGAGAGGTGTGTTCGGTATGTGTGAAAATGTGAGACTGAGGGGCCATGTATGAGATTTTAAAGGTTTCTGTGTGTAAGATTATGAAAGGGTGTAAATGTGAGACTTTGCAGGATATGTGGAACTGTGAAGGGGTGTGATCTGAGGAGCTGTGTGTGAGGGTGCATATGCATGTGATTGTATGTGAGACGTGAGAGTGTGTGTGTGAACACTGTGAGACTAGACTGTAAGGTGCCTGGTGGGAACATGGTGACTTCAGTGGCCTGGAACCCAAGCGGTAGGTTTGAGGACACCCCCTCCCCCCACTGGCAGGCCAAAGCCCAGGTCAGTGCCTCTGCAAAGGGACCTGCTAGAGTCTGCATGACCTCCCCAGTGTGTGACAGGACTCGGCCCTGAGTGCAGCCTTTCCTCTCGAGAGTCTCCTGTGGGCTGGACAGCCACACACAATGCCACAGGCTTTAGGCTGCATGACCCGGCGGGAGGATAGGTCCATCATTTGGGTGTTCTTCAGGGGACTATTGTAGTGTAGAAGAGTCCCATAGCCCAGGGAGCCCCCAGAGGACTCTGTGCTCCCGGGGTTCCTGAGAACAGACACGCTGAAGCCAACAGAGCAGGCCTCCAGATGTACTTTGCCCCTTAACTGCCCGGCCAATCTCAGGATCAGACACTCAGTGTGACTTATTTCCAAGGCCAAGTCACCCAACTTTGTCAAGGAGCCTGGACTGACATTTTCACTGACCCCCGAATGCAGGAGGCAGAACCTTCCAGACAGGCAGGGTGGCCGGCCTGACTGTGAGTCCCGGGAACTATGGGAGCACCTTGCAGGAGCATTCTCGATGCGCTTGCTGCGCTCTTGGTGAGGGCAGTGGTTGGGGTATGGACAGACATTGCTGGCAGGGACTTTTACTTGTTGGGTGACCTTGGGGATATGTGGGTTGGCCCTTCCCATCCTAGAGCTCACTGGAAGGTGACAGGCATTGCCTTTGTGGCAGCCCCTCCAGCCAGATCAGCTGCTCTCTGACAGGGAAGCCACTTGGAAGTGCAGGGTCCAGCTGCATTTAGTGATTGATGATTGATGATTGTGGCCAGCAGCCATGAGCTTCCCAATGAGACCCTTCTGCTTTTTGCAGAGATGCTGGAGCGGCACTACCTCTGTTTTCCTTCGACCAGCAATCCTATTTCACCTCCCCACTGACCCCACAGCCACCACCTGGTCTCAGACCCACAAAACAATGTATCTTTTTGCACTTGGAAACCCCCCCCACCCCCCATGGACCACAGGCACCCTGCCTGCACCAGCAGGGGCGCCCTGAAGCCTGGGTTCGAAAGCTGGGCAGTGTGCTTCACTTTTTCATTTTTGTGTTATTTTTATTTTTTTCCTCCCATGAAAATTTTGACTCTTTTAGTCAAACACGTACACTCACACTATTACACATTTTCTCTCTCTCATACATTTTCATACATATTCTTTCTTTCTCTACCTGGAGCTTGGGGGCTTGGCCCTGCGCCTCTGCCATTGGCGGCACTCATGTGAACTGGCACAGATTCGGGAGGGTGTCCCGTCAGCCAGGGCACGGCCCCTTCTCTCTGACCTGCAGGCCTTATCCTTGCACACTGATGACTTTTGCTTAGAGTGTGGTGGCTGTCCCCTCCCCGTGTGTGCTGTCCTGCCTAACCCTGTGGTCTTGTGTCATTTCTTCTTCCCTTGCAGGGTCTGCCTTGAAGCGTCTCTGTCTAGGCAAAGACCACAGCAGTCGTAATTATCGGGGTTTCTTATGCTTGTCCACTCTCTCCATCGCATGGGCTTCGTGGTGCTAGTGGCGCTTCAGGTTTTCCTGGGCGGGCGGGCGGGTGTGGGCCTGCTCCAAGCCCACCCTCTTGCAGCCACATCGCCGGCCCCCGAGGGAGAGCATCCTGCAGCCCCCTCCTCTGCCTGGCTCCTAGAGTCTGTACCATGCCGCCAGCCCCCTTCCCTAGCCCCTAGCAGTCTTCTCCTTCACACCCCCAACATTGATTGGCCCCTTTTCAAAGCCATAGGAATGGGTATTGCTTTGACGTGTTAAGATGAGGCCCCTGAGGAGAGATATCAGGCAAAATGGTATTGTCTGCCTGGGCCTTCACATGCTCATCTTGCACCCATTTCTTTCTTTTCTTTTTTTCCCCTCCTTTTCCCTGCCCTATCTTTTTTATTTTCTGGCTGGAATATTCATGTAGAAATAGCTCTGTGTATATAAAAATCTCACCACTAATGTTTAATTGTTTGTGTCTGTGCTTTTTTTTTTCCATCGCTAGCCACTAAAGTAGACTACACTCTGCAACGGCTTGTTTGAAGAGATGGTTGTTGGTTTATTTATTCATTTGATGCAGAAAATTAAAAATAAATTGGCTTATTCAAAATTACCGACAAGAAAATTGTAAGAAAGGTGTCAGGGGGTGGTGTGGCAGGGCAGCACATGGAGGAAGAGCACAATTAGAAACATTTAAAATTTCCCTTTGGGTTAGCTCTGGTACGGTGCTTAGTTTTTATCCCTCCTATTCAGCAAAGTAGAATGCTTGGGGTGCCAGACCCTATTAACCCCTGACCCAAGCACTCCTATGAAGAGAGATACAATTTCCACATGTCTTAAACTTCCAAACCCAGCACTAGCCAAATTGGGGGGAACAGCAGACATTTGTGTGGGGACAGTTTGGCAGCCTTATTCTGAACTCTTGCTCAGCATTGTTCCTCTCCTTGGAGTTCTTGTGTAATAGCAGTGAATGCAGCAGCCCAGAATCGCCACTTTTTGTGTCCCATAGGACAAGTTTTCTGGGCTTCCCCACCAAGACTGGCAGCCCTAGCACAATGGGCACAGGTCAGGTGGAGCCAGCTGCCTCTGTTGGCAGGGTCCTATCCTGATGACAGGATCACAGCTGACTGGTGCTGCCTAGCCTTCATCCCCATGGAAATTTTCACAACATAGGCCAGTGGAAAATTCTACCATGCAGACCATCTCCTGAAGCAAGGTGTTGCCCAGCTAGGCAAGACCATTGTGAGAGTGAGGAGCTGGCCGGGTCTCCATCCTGTGGTGTCGTCAACCCTGACCTGTGTGTGCTCTCCAGGGTCCTCCACCAGCAGCCTGGTCCCCGGCCCTGACCCAGGCCCTCAGCCTGCCCTGCACGTCCAGGCCCAGGTGAACAATAGCAACAACAAGAAAGGCACCTTCACGGATGACCTTCACAAGCTGGTGGACGAGTGGACAAGCAGGACTGTGGGCGCAACGCAGCTGAAACCCTCACTTAACCAGCTGAAGCAGACGCAAAAGCTGCAGGATATGGAGACCCCGGTGGGCCATCCACCGCCCCACAGCGAGGCCTGGGCTGTAAGTGAAGAACAGGGTCTGGGGGTATAAAGGATGGGAGGGAGCAGGACTGCAAGTCTCCTGCTCTGGTGTCTCTGGTGCCTCTTACCTAATGGTCATTGGCATCCTTTGGACAACTAAGCCATTGCATCCCTTTACCATTTTTATTGCATTTTGGTGGTTGAGTTTGAGGAGTTCTCATCATTCTGGGAATTAATCTCTTTAGATGTCTGATCTGTCCATATCTGTTTTTCTTTCATCTTGTGCTCTGACTTTAAATTCCGTCTAACATCTTTAGTTGCATTCAAGGTTTTTTTTAAATGAAGTCTTATCTATCCATGTTTACACTTTTGTTGTCTGTGTTATTGGGGTTTTTCATTTTGTTTTGTTTTGGGGGGGGTCACACCCGGCAACGCTCAGGGGTTACTCCTGGCTCTATGCTCAAAAATCGCTCCTGGTTGGCTCAGGGGGACCATATGGGATGCCAGGATTAGAACCACCATGCAAGGCAAACACCCTACCTCCGTGGTATCTCTCTGGCCCCATTATTGTTTTTTTTTTTTTTTTATATATATAGAAGAAATCATTGGGGCCCGGAGAGATAGCACAGCAGCGTTTGCCTTGCAAGCAGCCGATCCAGGACCAAAGGTGGTTGGTTCGAATCCCGGTGTCCCATATGGTCCCCCGTGCCTGCCAGGAGCTATTTCTGAGCAGAGTAACCCCTGAGCACCGCCAGGTGTGGCCCAAACCCCCCCCCGCCCCCCAAAAAAAGAAATCATTGCCAAATCCACGAAGATTTGAAGTCAAATCATGAAAATTTGACTCTTTATTTTTCCTTCTAAGGGTTTAATGATTTAGAATTTTATGTTTTATCATTTTATTCACTTGAGTTACTTTTTTATCTGGAATTTTTAGGAAAGGGCCTGATTTCTTTCTTTTTTATATGCATATGTAGTTTTCCCTGAAGATTTTCAAAGTTTCCCCATGACATAGTCTTGGCATTCTTGTTTAATGCTCAGGATTGTTTCTGTTACATTTTTTTGGATCTCTGTCATCTTGCCAGTATCACGCTATTTGGGGTGGGGGGTGTTGGGATTTGGTTTTTGCACCACACCCAGTGATGCTCAGTGGTTACTCCTGGCTATTTGCTCAGAAATCGCTCCTGGCTAGGGGACCCTATGGGATGCCAGGGATCAAACCAGGTCCGTCTTCGCTCTGCTGCATACAAGGCAAAAACACCGTATCACTGCTATTGCTCTGGCACCAGAATCACACTATTTTAATTTTTAAAGCTTTCTAGTAAATTTTAGAATTTACTAGAGTTTGAGGAGTTTGAGCCTTTTTTCTTACTTTGTTCTTTTCCAAAGATTGCTTTGAGATTTCACATAAATTTTAGCATGGATTTTTTAAAATTTCTTGTTAAGAAACCATTGTGATTTTGATTATGAATATATGGGTCTATAGTAAATTTGCTTAGGTCAGACATTGGACTTACTGCCAATATCTAGGGCTACCAATCCAGAAACGCAAATGTCTTCATATTTATTTTTATTTCTTCTTCTTTTTTTTTTTTTTTTTTTTTTTTTTTTTTTTTTTTTTTTTTTTTTTTTTTTTTTTTTTTTTTTTTTTTTTGGTTTTTGGTGTTTGGTTTTTGGGTCGCACCCAGCGGCACTCGGGTTACTCCTGGCTCTCTGCTCAGAAATTGCTCCTAGCAGGCTCAGGGGACCATATGGGATACCGGGATTCAAACCACCTTCCTTCTGCATGCA
Organism: Crocidura indochinensis; assembly: GCA_004027635.1. Lineage (NCBI taxonomy): Eukaryota > Metazoa > Chordata > Mammalia > Eulipotyphla > Soricidae > Crocidura > Crocidura indochinensis. The sequence continues at coordinate 18,404 of PVKC010016559.1, forward strand.
AGGCAAATGCCTTACCTCCATGCTATCTCTCCGGCCCCAGTTTCTTATTAAATTTCATTTTTCCCCCACTTGGCAATGGTAGTATTCAGGAATCACTCTTGGCAGGGCTCAGGGAACCATGTGGTACTGGGGATCAAAATCAGGTCGGCCAAATCAAAGACAAGTGCCCTGTTTTCTGCACTGTCACTCCAGCCCTCTTTTTTTTTTTTTTTTTTTAGCAATGGTCTATAGTTTTTAGCATGGAAGTCTCAACTTCTTTGGCTAAATTTATTTCTGAGTATTTTAATCGTTTTTACTTTTTTTTTTAATTTTTTCTTTTTACAAATTTTTGCTGGTGTAACGAATACAACTTATTTTGATGTTCCATACAACTTAGCTGGTTTTATGAATCAACAGTCTTAAAAAGGTCTTTAGGCATGTGTGAATTCATTTGGGTTATATACATAGAAGATCATGTCATCTGTAAACAAAATAATTTTACTCTTTCCAATTTAGTTTACCTTTATTTTTGTCTTCTTTGATTCAGCTTTTTAAAAGATATTGAAAAGACATAGCCAAAGCAGTCCACCTTCTTCACTCCACCACCCTCACCCTCACTGCAGTCTTAAAAATCTGTCTGTTACCACTGAGTTCAGTGTTAACTATAGGTTTTTGGTCCTTGTCATATTGAGAAAATTCCATTTTATTTTTGTTTGTTAAATGGTTTAATTATGAATGGGTATTGAATTTTTGTCAAATTGTTTCTCTTTGCTGATTAAGATGATCATGATTGTTTTTGTTTTTATCTTCATCCAATTAATTGATTATTACACTAGTTTTATATATTGAGCCATCCTTGCATTCTAAGTATCAAGTCCATCTGTTTGTGATATATACCAAATAAATGCAGTTTGCTAATATTTTATTGATTTTTTATCAGTGTTCACAAATACTATTTGTAACTTTCTTTGCCTGTAATGTATTGATCAGTGTATGGTATTGGGGTGTTATGAAGACCTGGAATGAATAGGAAGCATTCCCTCCTCTTCATTTATTGGAAGACATTGAGAAAGATTACTATTAATTATTTAAATGTAGAGGTCAGCGGGGGCCGGGAGATAGCATGGAGGTAAGGCGTTTGCCTTTCATGCAAAAGGTCATCGGTTCGAATCCCGGTGCCCCATATGTTCCCCCGTGCCTGCCAGGAGCAATTTCTGAGCACGGAGCCAGGAGTAACCCCTGAGCACTGCCGGGTGTGACCCAAAAACCAAAAAAAAAAAAAAAAAAAAAAAAAATGTAGAGGCCAGGGATATGACATAGTGGTACAGCAGTTGCATGTGCAATATCCTGAGTCTTCTCAGCTTTATAAAAACAAGTAGAGTTTTGTTTATGTTTAGTAAAACACACTAGTAAAGCCTGATCTGGCATATTCTTTGTTGTGAGGCTTCAGTTCACTAATTCAGCTGAAGAACATATATGGTCTCATTCAGATTATTTTTTCCTTCTTGGATCAGTTTTGGCATTTGTATATTTCTAGGAATATGATAGGTTTTTCATAAAATGTATTGCTTTACTAGCCAAACTGTCTACTTGTTGGTCTTTTCAAAGAACAAACTTCTGGGTTAATTTTCTTTCTTTCTTTCTTTTTTTTTTGTTTGTTTTTTGGGGGGCCATACCTGGTGATGCTCAGATGTTACTCCTAGCTATGCACTCAGAAATCGCTCCTGATTTGGGGGACTATATGGGACGCCGGGGGATCGAACAGCAGTCCATTCTAGGCTCGCGCACGCAAGGCAGGTGCCTTACAGCTTGCACCACAGCTCTGGCCCTTTTTTAAGGAGTTTTGTTTTTGTCTCTGCAGGGGATCAAACCTAGATCCCTTGGTGCTGGAACGGTGTTGCAAAGCTTAAGGCATCTGCTTTTGAGTGCTAGCCTAGGATAGAACGATGTTCGACCCCTCTGCATTCCATATGATCCCCCAAACCAGGAGCAATTTTTGAGCACAAAGCCAGGAGTAGCCCCTGAGCATCAACATGTATGGCTCAAAGACAAAACAAAACAAAACAAACAAAAAAGCCTTAGTCCTCTTGCATGCACTTCACTGCTGAGCTACACATTTTATCCCTTATATTTGTTTTCTGTTCTCTATATTATCACTGTTGTAAACTTTATGGTTAGACTTGGGCATTGAGATTCTTTTTCAATCAAAAACTTTAATCTAGGGGTCAGAGAGATAGCATGGAGGTAGGGCATTTGCCTTGCATGCAGAAGGACGGTGGTTCGAATCTTGGCATCCCATATGGTCCCCTGAGCTAGCCATTTCTGAGCGATTTCTGAGCATGGAGCCAGGAAAGAATAACCCCTGAGTGCTGCTGGGTGTGACCCCCCAAAAAA
>PVKC010016560.1:0-20716 GCA_004027635.1 Crocidura indochinensis
AAGAAATAAAGTGAGCTGAGATTGCTTAAACCACTCAAAATACAGCAAAAAGAAACCATGTAAAACAATTAGGTCATAATAAAGGCTGACTGAGAATTTGTAATTCAGAAGTTCCAGAAAAGGAATGCAGGTTAGGACAATTTCAAAGAGATAAGGATAATATTTTTTTTAGAATTGAATAAACACCCATTCTTTACTTAAGAATGTACTTCAAGTTTATGCTAAGTGAGTTTAAAAAATTACTATAATTCGGGGTCCGAGTGATATCATGAAGGTAAGGCATTTACCTTGCATTCAGAAGGACAATGATTTGAATCCCGGCATCCCATATGGTGCCCCAAGCCTGCCAGGAGAGATTTCTGAGCATAGAGCCAGGAGTAATCCCTGAGTGCTGCTAGGTGTGGCCCAAAAACCAAAAAAAAAAAAATACTATAATTCAGATAATAATAGATAACAATAGTGTAAAATGTTATGGTATTGCTGTACAAAATGTACAAGTTACTGTACATTTTACAGATTTGTTATAATTATTAGAAGAAAACCTTTTTTTGGCAGTAGACTTGAATCCTTTAAAGTTAACCCAAGGCTAATCAATAGTAGTGAAAAACCTTATATTTTGGAACCTCATGTTTGTTAGTAGGTGAGGGCTATGACACTCTAAGCTTAATTAAAGTCATCCTATTTGGGCTCAGAATAAGAGATCCAGCTGAGAAAAAAAAACATTTGCTATATAAAATTATGCTCAAAGAGGAATATTAGTATAGCCACAAATTTCCTTTTCAGACACTAAGAAAGCACCTTTGTAAAAGATGAAGCTTTTTGGGAATGTCAATAATATGTTATCTAGTCAATTGTCTTAACAACCAATATATGTGACTATATCCAGGGAACAATTTACTGTTACTGATCCAAGTAAGTAAAATAATCTATTAGAAACATGGAAATGAGGAAGTGTCTCAGTTTAATTTTGAAGCATTTCTGTCCTTTATCTTGAAGATATGCACGGAGAGGGTAGCCAATGTCTCCTCCACCCAGGTGGTCAAGCTAGAACTTTGCAAGGTGGGGATAGAGTTCTTTCAGAGCAATTACATAGCCAAGGTGAGGACCAGTGTACTGAGTTGGAAAATCTATTAGCAACTGATCCTGGAGGTTCATAAATATCTCTCAGCAGGCAAAGGGAAAGACAGTCTGTTTATTTTGAGCAAAGAGTGTGTTACAGTCATTCTTTAAAGAATGTCAGGCATATGCATATACATAAGATGTTTTCCAGCCATATATCTTTCCCATAGAATAATGAATTTAAAAAACATTTAATGGAGAAATAAATCAATGAATAGGAAACAGATTCAAAAGAAAATATAAACAGTATTTCTAGCTTAGCACCTCTTGAAGGCTTTTTCCAAAAGATTCTGGCAACTTGATGGAAGCCAAAGTGGATTTCTGGGCCCAGGCAGCACCAGCCAGTACTTTTTCAATATGCTCTCTTCTAATGTGAGATAAGCACTATTTTGAAGTCAGTGCTTTTAGCAAACGTTCTATTTTTCACTGCAAAGAAACCCAATTTATTCTTTGTTCAAAGAAAAAACGGAATCACAGCCATCTCCGCAGGAACTGATGAAAACATTGGCAAAACTTTCAGATAAAAGAGATCAAATTGTTTACCAGTTCTCATAAGATAAAAGTATATAAATATATATTCCATTTTATTTTCTCTCACAGACACTTGGAAAAGAAAGAGGCAGTTGGGGTGGGCCGGGGAGACTGTGGTTTTCTTCTAGCTGAAAAACCTTTTAAAAAAGCAATTCAGCATTTTAATCATTACACCAGGTCATCTGAGAAAAGTATTTAACTTTCACTTTGATTTCCATTTCTCTCCACGCTCTGTGATGATTTTTCCTGTGCTGACAGAAACAGATTTCTGACCCTCCAGAGAAACCTCTTACACACAAGACCAGCTTCCTGTTTGCTCTTTGCAGAAGTAACACAATTTCTTCAAGTTCTTTTTCTTTGTCTGAGGTACCCATATGCCTGGATGAAGATTATAGGTTAAACTCCACTGCAAGTAATTGAATTAGTTTGCTTTTATGTTTCTGGTCTGTGCTGTCTTTGGGTTTATGTCTTCTACAGAAAATTTAGCTTCTTAATGTTACTTCCAGACTCAGTTGTGTATTCATATAAGCACAACTAAGTTACGGGTTTGGAGGCAAATGAGAGCAGTAAAAATTAATATTTTTTAGTTTTTTTCCAATTATAATTCCTGGTTATAGGTCAAGGTTAACCCCCTTAACATATATCCAATATCTCTCATTTCACATGATCTTTGTTTTCTTTTCAGGGAAGAGTTTTAATAGACAGTGCTTAAATATTTTATTGTTAGTTTCTACTTGTTATGAAAGAATCCTAAAATGTGGGTGACAGAAATAAGAGGAAAAAATTACTTCAGTGCTCAGAGCAGTTCTCATGCTCCTTCCTCTCTTCCCTTTATCTTTACTTCCTTCCTTCCCTCCCACCTTCTCTCCTTTCCCTACTCCCTACCTACTTTTCCTCCATTAATCCCTCTCTCTGCCTTCTCTTATTGCCTCTTTCTTTCCTACATCTTTCCTATATCTTCCTCCTTTCCCACCATCTTCTCCCTCTCTCTCATCTTTTTCTTCTCTCTTTGATTCTTCCTTTCTCCCTTTCTCTTAATCTAAAGCACGTGAATTATTGAATAATCTGAGGTCATACCAAATGATGCTTTGGAGTCATGGCTTTCACTTGGTAGTAGTGGTTTGGGGTTAGACAATTGTGGTACCAGGGATCAAATTCAAGGTTTCACACATGTAAGACTATATTCTACTACTCTTTTCTAAAAGCAATCGACTTAGCAGTTTCAGGCATGAAGAAAGTAGAGCTTAATTTCACACCAGGTGTTTGTTTATAATTAGCCTAAAATTCACCTCAAAAATATTCAAGACTTGACCAATTCATATCTAACTATACTGAACTTATGACAACTCCTAAACCTGTACTCAGGAAAGAACCTATTTTTATCACTTTTATACTCTAATGTTTTTGAGCAGGCAGTCCATTAACCTTATAAAGTAACAAAATAAAGTGATAATTTTTTAATAGAAAGATAGAAGGATATGTCAGTGTCCTTTACCACCAACTGACTTTTTTTTTCTCTTGGTTAAATCAATCGCACTCTTTAACCTTGAATTTTCTCATGTAGAATAAGAAGTCTAGCTTTTCTCAGATGTCAATCATGACTCAAAGACACTTTAGAGGAAAAATGATAATTGTAAGATAGCCTTGAATTAATGACATTTAAATGATGTTTAACTATTAAATGAGTGACAATAGTAACTAATTTTCCAAAGCAGAGAGATGTTGTTACCATGTGCAAATAGTAAATTTATCTGAAAAATCACAGGTGAATATATAGCAGTTTGTCACCAGGTATTTTCCCAATCAACAGCTACTCAAAACAAAATGATTTTCCTTTCAAATTTCTCAACATCCTCTTCTGTTAATTGTAGAAAAGATAAGGTCTGGAGACCTGAGAAATAGTGCAATGCAAAGTGTACTTTCCTTGTATCCAGCTCATTCATATTCTAACCCTGGCACTCCATATCTTCCTCCAAACTCCACCAGGTACCATTCCTAAATGAAAATCCACAAGTAAGCCCAAGAGCAGCAAATAAGCACCACTCCCACCAGCCCTTCCTCTCCACCCCCCAAAAATAACAAATGAGGTCTGTGTCATATGACTTTTGTTAGATAAACCATGAAAAGGCTTTGGTAGCCCTCATCTGGCCTATGATGTTTTATATGGTATCAAGGAAAAGAGAGCCAGAGACAGTACTAGATGATTCGTGACACTCTCCTCACACCTTTCAAATCACTAACCACTTTGATATAGAGTAAATATTTACTTTCATCTTATTTGATGTCATTCTCTTACATGAACTCGCTCAAGATTTTCCTATGGATTCAGATATCTAGAGAAATATGCTTTGACTTCATCCTATAACACCTGTAACAGTTTGTTCCACTCTCTTAAACTTACCAGATCCAGCTTGTCTAGTCTTCATTAATTTACTCAAATAAAACAAGCTTTTATAGATTTGAGTTTCTTCATAGAATACACTTCTGTCTGGTACAGATTTTTTTCTTCCAAGCCTCTTTTGGTCTGTTTTTGTTTGTTTGTTTGGTTTGGTTTTGGGTTTTGGGGTCATACCTGGTGATGTTCAGAGATTACTCCTGGTTCTGAGCTTAGAAATCGTTCCTGGTAGCTTGAAGGATGCCAGAGATCAAACCAAGATCTGTCCCAGGTTGGCAGCATTCAAGGCAAATGCCCTACCACTGTGCTATCACTCTGGCCTCCAACCCTCTCTTGAGTTAAGCGTATATTCCACTTCTCTTTAAAAAGTAGCCCAATTTAATCTTACTATTCTGGGTGATTCTTTTAAACATTAACTGTTACTAGTAATCGTTCATTTCTTTGTTTCTACACTCTGGATTATAGACTTTTTTTTGTGGTTTTTGGGTCACACCAGCAGTGCTCAGGGGTTACTCCTGGCTCCATGCTCAGAAATTGCTCCTGGCAGGCACGGGGGACCATATGGGGCACCGGGATTCGAACCAATGACCTTTTGCATGAAAGGCAAACGTCCCACCTCCATGCTATCTCCCTGGCCCCGGATTATAGACTTTTAAGAGAACTGCCCACATACACTTTTTTAGACATCTTCAGAGATTAAAGTAGTTAAACTCAGAAAACCCACAATAAAAAAAACCCTACCAAATGAATAAAAGAATCATCATGATGATTATTTCTAGTGTTTTCTGTTGTATAAAAATCATTTTCAATGTGAGTTAACAAAAAGCCATGAAATCTTCACTTAAGTGTCTCTATAAAATAAAATCTTATATTGTGATCACCAGATACATGAACCTTCTAGACATTAGTTTTTAAAACTAAAGGTCCACTTATATGGGATTGCATAACTGGGGGTAGGCTTCATGCCATATATAATAAAATGTGGCAACAATAAAACATTTCTAATTACACAAAAGGATGCAATAAAATGAACTGTGTAATGTATCCAAGGTCTTTTTGGTTGCGCCTGCTTGAAATGACTTGTTGAACAAAGAGCTCACTGGTGGAAAAAGTTTAACAGGCATATCTTTATGATGGGATATTTCCACTATGCCAAGCCACTATGCCACTATTAGGTCTTGTCACTCCAGGTATTGAACTAACACAATAAACTGACTATTCAGTTGCTAACAAGAACTAGTTATCTCCCCAGCAGGAAACTATTGCATTTATCATCCTTAGCTTGGTTTACTAGGTATGAAAAATCTGATTGACAATGGGGAGTGAACCTCTTGCTGAGAACTATAAAAACCACAAGGAAATTCTGCAACTCAATTCAAAGGATTTCTTTTCACTTCACCCACAAAAAAGCCCTGTGGAAAATGCTAGTCTTTTATTACTAGACTATTGTTTAGTATTTATCCAGTACCCAAAACAATGCTGAGAGCAAGAGCTCCAAGCTCATGCTGCTCTCTGCCTTTGGGACTTAACATTTAATTAGACAGATGAGGGAAAATACACAAGTTGGTTCCAATCACATTTTTGAATAATAAACTAGATTTTGCTTCTGGCAGGATGTCACACTGTCAAGAGGAGGCAGCTCATGGTGTCATTTATTGCATTTATTGCAATAAGCCCATACCCCTTATGCCCACTGCTGCTACCAGGGCAGGAATGCTGCTTGTAATACAACTGTTTCTGATTTTCACTCCATTTAGGCTTAGGACTTTTACTGTCTTCCTCTTGCCTTGAGACTGTCACTCCTTACTGGTTTTCCTTTCATTTTGACATGGCTCATACTTCCTTTGCCAGCCCTATGAGAACTGGTTGTATCCATTCATTTGGTCTTTTCTCTCTCAAGCAGAGGCTTCTGTCTCAGTGCCTTAATCAACAATATCTACATGACAACAGGCTAGTCTTGTGGGAAACAGCAAACATCCTTGCCAACCAATGAGCAGAATAAACAGAGTTCAGGATTGTGTCCTAATGTGTCCTATCGTCCACCTGGAAAGTTGCAAAATTTTTTCAAAGAAATCTTCCTAGATGAAGAAAAGGCACTCACTCCTCTTTGCGTTTTAGCAGCTTAATGGCTTGCATATTCACATACCACAAAATAAATCTGTTTTAAGTACACAAGTAAATAATCTTACTGAAGTTGCAGTTGGCCAACCATCACAGTCTAATTTTAGAATATTTCTGCCATCCCAGAAACTGAATTCCTATCAGCAATTTTTCTCTTTCCCACACACAACGTTAGACAATCACTAATCCACTAATTTTCATTGTCTCTTTGGATGCACTCTGACTATTCTACATAAATGCAATCACACTGCATACTCTATGTCTGAATTTTTAATTTAGCATAATACTTTTGATATCTATCTGCATTGTTGCATATCTTAATATTATGTTCTTTTTTGTAGTGAAATATGATTTTCATTGTATGCATATACCACATATTTGCATCCACTTGATATCTAAGTGCAGAGCCAGGAGTAACCCCCAAGCACTACTGGGTGTGGCCCCAAACCAAAATGAAAAACAAAAAATTACTTCAAGGTCGATATTTAAAATTTTTGCCTTGCAATGGCTGGGCTTGATCTACAACACAACCTCTGAGTCCATTCAAATGATCCCTGAACTCAGGGCCCTGGGTAAGTAAGCCCTGGGTACCATTTCTAAAACAACAAACAATAAATATAATCATACTGTCTCAGATATGTTTGAATAAAATATAGAGTTTATGTCCTTTATGGTTCTCAGGTTTTCACATCCTGAGAGACCTTCCTTTAATAGATTCATAGAGTTGTATAACTCTCAGAATCACTTAAGATCAAACATAACACGCTATCTCCAGTGTTTGCCAATGAATGGCAATTATTTTCTTGAGATGTAAGAACAGGCCAATTGCTGACAGAAACAATCACTGATAATGTAACCAAGGAATGTCAATCTCAATAAATGACTCATTTTAGCTAAAGAAAATGTAAAAATTAGCAATGATAAAATATTTAGATTTACAGTGAAGATATAGAATATGGCATCACTCAGTTTGTAGCTTATATAAAATATGTATAATGATATAGGTTTTTATATTTAATGGACTGTGTATTTCCAAGCTCTGTGTTTCCAGCTTGAGCAGATGGACAGTTTGGTTGCCTGTTTTGGCTCTTTATTCAAGTAGTAATAGTGACTCCCACTCCACAGAGGAACATACAGAATGCTTTGTTTCCTCCAAAACTTGTTTATGTTGGCTACTGACACTACAGATGCCCTTTACAAGATAGTTGCTATTCTTCCCTGTTTGTTTTTGTTTGGAGCTATACCTGCTTGTTTCTGACTCTGCACTCAGGCATTACTCCTGGAAAGCTCAGATGACTATATGGGGTGCCAGGAGTCGAACCAGGGTCAGATATATGCAAGGCAAGAAACTTATAAGCATATATTCTGACTCTGTTTCAACTCATCAGCAGTTTCTGGTTTCCATTATTTCTATTGGGTTTTAATTTCTAGTTGGAGTCAGAGAGATAGCACAGTTAAAGTAGTTGTTTTGCATGTTGGTAACCCTGTTTTGATTCCTGACACTGAATTATCTCCTGAGCATCACCAGGTGGTTCCCAAACAAACAAAATATATAAAATGATAAATAGAATTAAATAGATTTACATAAATGGTCATATATTTTACCGTTTGTTTGACACACAGTCTCTTATACCTGTAAGGCTGCTATCGTTTCACATTTTTGATTTTGTTTGGTTTTGTTTTGTTTTTATGAGTCACACCTGGCGGCACTCAGTCAGAAATCACACCTCACAGGCTTGGGTCACTATATGGGATGTCAGGGATCTAATGTAGATCAGTCCTGGGTCAGCTGCATACAAGGCAAATGCCCTACCGCTGTGCTATCACTCTGGGTCAACACAGCTTTGTCAAAGTCACAGAACTAGCAAATAGGTGAGCTAATTTGATTCCAGTACCCATACTTGTCCCCAACTTTCTTCCAGCTTTCATAAGACTTGATTTCCAATTACATGAATTGCTTAGCATTACAGGTATAACATCTTTCATTAACAACTAGGAGATTTGCTGGATTCCACCATACTGGATTTACACTTTATTAAAGTTATTCCATTTTAAATATACAGCTCACTGACAGAACAACTGGAATGTGATGGAGAACAAAGAAGCTCAAAATGAAAATCCTTGGCCATTTTCATAGATCTATGGTCTATTTTTGAAACTCTATCCTTAGCAGGATATTTATTCTTTGGCACATTCTTGAGCAACCCAAATCCCACTCTCTTCCCAGTTATCTTTTGGACTTTGAGCTCCTCTCAATGATCCACATTAGATTCTAAACTTTTATGAAAAAGAAATGTCATCCCCTTTACCTCCCTTCATTTTCTGACACTGGTATCCTATGTGGCTATTGCAAACAAAAAAGGCAGGCAGAGGCCTGCTGACTAGTTCTTGTGGTTTTTAAGTCTTTCATGTCCTGGCAGGTATGAAAGTTGCAGCTTTTCTAATGGTCTCTGCAGTTTACTGTCTTATTTCTTGTTTGTCCCCTTTTCACTGAAGGGCCCTCGAGTCAAGGCTTCTGGGGACTGCCATGCTGAACAGGTTCAACCAGGTCTGAGTCCTAAACAAATGCTCTGAGGTCATCACCATTTAATCTTTATTAAGGGCATGCAGCATACTTGGCACCACTCAATGCTCACAACCTCCCCTTCTCTTCTTTTTATTACAAAGAACTTGGCCCACTGAGACTTAACTTGCTCACAGATTCTGTCCTTGCTGTTTTCCTTAACCTTGAAGCTCTGTCTCCTGCAGGTATCCGGGGACATTCAGGGCAGTGTCCAACTTCTGACACTAGCCGTCATGAACATAGATGTGACCTCCAGCACAGAATTGATTTCCACCCCAAATTACCTGAATTAGTTTGAACATGAACCGAACAGCTAGCCCGGTGAGAATGTCACCAACCTTAGATTTCCTTTCCTGCCTCTGCTCTTGGCATTTGAGTCTGAGCTCAGGAGTTCAGCTACCTGCTATTTATAAGTCACACACACATCCAGTGAAAACCTCTGTACAGAGCTACCTGCAAGCGCTCAGGGTTTTTCAAGCATTTTCTTTTCTTTAAAGCTCCAGGCAAATGTCACAGGGCCATCTTTTAAAACTTTGTTGGCCAACTTGCTTGACATTCCACTGAAGTCATCTCCTGTCTCTTACACCTAAGGTGATCTCTGTTCTAATCACCTTTCTGATCCATTGCCTCCTTATTTTTAGCAACTTCATGACACTCACCCCTCACCCCCAGATTCCTTAAAGTGTTTGGAATAAGCTTTGGTGCTCCAAAGGAGAGCTGGAACTAGACACAGTATAGCAGACTGAAAATAAGCACCTTCTGCAGATAAGGAGAAGCAAACAAGTTGTATAAACAAATAGTACTGAAACAAATTGCACTGGAGACTTAGCAGTTTCCCCATTTGGACATGGAAGGATGTTTGCACAGTAAACGCTGAAACTACTATCAATAAAGTCTCATTATTTTGGCAGCCATTCAGAAGGGTTACAGGTCATCCAAATATGCTCCTGACCATTAGTTCCCAAAACAGAGAAGGTGTTGATTGAGTCTTAAAGGACTAGGATATGGCTTTAAAAAAATACTAGGGTTTAGGTTCAAGACATAGTATGTAGCACTTGCCTTGCATGTGATTAAATGAGATCCAATCCCTGGCACTATATAATGCACTGAGCTCTGCAAGTAGTAGTCTGTAGTCCATGAGCAGAGAGCCACAAGTCAGCTGTATACACTGTTATGCATGTCTTCTCCTAACAACTATAGCCATAAATATAATAAATAGCACACAATTTTGGATTCCCTACTATAGGACATTGTCTATTCATTATCAAAGTAAAGAAATTTCTAAGAGTGTGCAACTTTGGGGTACATACTTTATTTAAGGGCTTTTCTATCTGATGTTTCTCACATGAGTTTCACAAAGTCACTTTTACAGAGAAGAAATGATACTGCTGACTTGCCCCAGCCTAGTATCAGATAAGCAGAGCTTGTGATGAAATAAATAACTATTAAGCACGGTGGTTTTGTACCAGGTGTGCTAAGGGCTGTGGGCAGAGAATCATAATAGAAAGATTATGAACCAAGACTCAGTTATCTTTAGAAATGTCAGCCTCTGGGCCAGAAGTAACTATGAGTGGGGACTCAGATGATAACCAAGACCCTTGTAGAACAATTATAGGTCACTGGATTTTTAGATTAGATTTTTTACATAGGTCATAAGTTACATAGCTCAAACAGGAGATGTATGTTAAGAATTCTCATCCCCAAGAAGGGCTGACAAATTAATATAGCTATAATAACAGAAAATTACACCAAAGCATAGAAAATTTTGAGTAATATTTAACTCAGTGTGGGAAAGTCTAAGATTCTATCTCTGACATGCAAGGCAAATGCGCTAGCTCACCTTTCTGTGCCTCATATCATAACTTCACTGCAATTTCTACCATAAAAATAGATTATCTGCAAAGCACTTTCTGTTCAGATTAAACATTTTCTGTTTGTGGTGTTGTCAAGCTTGTAGCACAGGTAAGGTGGCAGTTAATTATAATGTCATGAACTACTTTAACCTTTACACTTATTTGCATTTCCAGAGGCTAATCTCTCTTGGTTCTTATTTTTGTTTTTTTTGGTTTTTTTTTTTTGGACCATACCTTGTGGTGTTCAGGTGGTGTTCCTGATGGTGCTTGGAGAGCCTTGTGATCTACTAGGAATCAACCTTGACTCTGCCAAGTAAAAGATAAGTACCATATTCCCATCCCATGTCTATCTGATGTGAAGGGGTATTCATTTTTTTGGTGGGAGGAGGTGTTCATTCACATCCTAATTACTCATGGAATGATATGCAGTGCTGGGGATGAAATTAGGGTCAGTCATTTGCAAGGCAGGTGACTTATTTCCTGTATTATTTTTCCAGCTCCCTCAATTCTCACTTAAATGTTATTTATATTTAGAATGGGTAGAGAAAGGGATGGGATTAACAAGCAAAGAAAACCAGAGAAGATAGGATGTTGCTAAAAGTGAGCTGTGAACTATTGAATAAATCTGTTAGACTTTTTAAAGCAACTTTACTGGATTTTTGTTACTTAGCAACACACTGACCTAGTAGTAATAGTGATATATCCATTCATCAGTCTGGTGGATACCTGGAAACCTAATGTAAAAATCAAGTCACTTCCTCTGTGAGGCAGGTGAGTTACTGAGGTGTCTAGCTTGCATCCCCTTTGTCTTGATCCCCTGAGTTTCAGGAGGCCTCCAGCTGTCAATCATCAATTCTATGAACTTAAAAGTTCTGGTTCCTTAGAGCAGGGCCTCTCAACTTTCCCATACTTGAAGCCCATATATTTAAACATGAATTTAATATTATTAATTATAAATAAGTTTAAAGAAAATGTAATCTGGGAAGGCAGATTAAACTAGAAGGTAAATTCAGAGACTTTGCTGTAAAATGATATGTTTGAGCTTTGGGTTCCTTTATTTAGCATTCATGCAATCTTAGACCTGTTTCTTAATCTCTCTGATCTCAATTTTTTATCTGTAAACTGTGAATAAAAAGAATATCTGTTAACACTATAATTATGAGAATGAAATCAGTGAGTCTAGCTAAGAGCTTATTACGGTACCTCCTGCCACATAATATGACTTATTTATGATTAAGGGTAGAGGTTAAGATTTTTTTTAGTGGTTGGCATATGTATTTGTAAAATTTTCCAAAAATAACATGATCGTAGTTCATAATTTTAGGATCACTGAGGGCTAGTGATTCTCTACCACTCCATTCCTCACTTAAACACATATTTCCTACTGCAAGGCATCTTTTGGCCAGTAAAGACTCTTTTACATAAAACTTTTAAGTAATATTTGGTTGACTGGGCATTTTCATCGTGAATTTGAAAAATAGAAGTAGAACCCAACTTTCTCCACAAAAATCAATGCATATTTTAAAGGCTTTGTCTGAAACAATAAATCAAAAGATCAAACATGTTTCTTATTAGATGTGAGCATCTTCAGGTAGAGGTTGAAATAAAAATTTGCATTTAAATAGAAAGATTAATGAGTAATACACAAAGCTCATGTTTAATCACTAGTTCCTTAATACAAATAATTTATATTTTTATACAGATCATTCACTTTAGTTAGCAATTGAATATGAGAGGTGTAGTATTTTATAAAGTAATTTTTGTGTCACCAATCATGCATCTCAGTTATAAATATTTCTGAGCCTGCTGGTTTCACACCGTTAGTTGGGAATGATCTAAATGTTGGTACAGTAATTTGGGTGTAAGCATTTTTGAGAATGTGTGACTCTCACCTCTGAAATATCTGAAACTGAAGGGAAGAGATCATTTGGGAATGACTGTAATACCTATTTATTCTTTCTTCTCAAGTCTGGGCTAACATTATCCTTCCTTTCAATAATTTTACAGAATAATATGACTTCCCGTCTTTGGAAGACCTAATAATGAAAATCACAAAAGGATATATTTTTCTTTAAATTAAAATGTGAAGAATGAGTTGTAAAATAAAATTTTCGCCTCATGAGTTCCAGAACTACCTTTACTCACATATTGTAAACAGTGGTAATAATATACTTTGGTTTGACAACTAGCAAATGAAGAATCAGTTACTCTTAATCAGAATCAAACATCAACTGCCACCATTTATTCCATGATTTCAGCACATCATATGATACAAAGGGTTCCCAATGTACCTGGGACATCCTTCCTTATACCTTATTCTTATTACAACAAACTGGAAAATTATGACCTGGGAAAGGGAAGAGATAAAAATAAAACTACTCTAATTATTAAACCATATGTGTTATGTCTATGATTTGGAGCTCAATTTTATTTATACTAATAGAGACTTATAATGAAAGGCCATATTTTCATTTTTATTATTTCTGTCTGTAAATAAATAGGGACCAACCAATAAGATAATTAGTAATGTGGACACTGCTACACAATTAAAAATTACTAGCTGGTCCTGTATTTTCTGAACACTAATCTTTCATGGAGTTTACCTGGTTCTTCCCTCCTTCATCTTCTCCCCATTCATCTTTCTTTCTCTCCACAGCAACCCTTCCTTATGCAAACTAAAGAAAATATTATTGAGCAAACAAGGCAGTGATTGCTTTAGAAACTAAAAATCATAAATTATTCCGACCACTTTGGCAATTCTTTACCCTTAAGTGCCAATAAAATTCTAGAGTTTGGCGTGCTATTTAGAAATGATATCTGTCATACACACAGGCACCTCTGCTCACTATAGTTTTCAATTGGTGACCAAGAAAATAAACACTAATTATTTTGCCATAAAGAGGACAAAGTGAAATGCAGGGAAAATTATAAGCACTTTTCTCAGAAAAGTATGTCAATAGCCAAATGTTAAGTAATTTAGCTTTTGGGATCTTTGATATATGACAATAACTGATGTAGCAGAAAAATATTTGGATGTTATTGGTGGTGAGAGAATGAGTGAAGTTCCTTCAGCTATATATTTAGCCCCAATCTTGGAAGACGTTTCCTGTAGTAGAGATGTCTAGTTTTCCTTTTTTATTATTTATTTTTTGGTGTAGAGGGTCACACCCGGCCAAGTTCAGGAGATAGTACTTTTGGCTCAGCTCTCAGGAGTCACTCCTGGCAGGCTCAGGGGATCATATGGGATGCCGGGATTCCAGCAGGGGTCTGTCCTGTGTTGACCACATGCAAAGCAAATGCCTTACCACTGTGCTATTGCTCCAGTCCATAGTTTTCTTTTTTTATCTTTTAAGTGCAATTTTAACCAGTACCAGTATCTTAGACAAAAAAAAAATCTAACCACATCATATTCATTATGTCAGAATTTACCTATACAGAATTTTTAAAAGCTGGTAGCCAGTAAGGTTAATTAAGAAATACATTTAATGATTCTCATTTATGAAAAATGTGACTTCACCTAATTAAGCATAAAAATATTCTAAGAATAGGCCTTCCAGAATAAGCCAGTGACTGCATTCACTCCCATTCTATGGAATGATCTCTGGTGGATCATAAAAACGATGTGGTCCAGTGGCTAATGAAACCGGAACAGTACAAAGAACACATATACTTTACGGTCCCTTCAATGCATTCAGATTCTTTTCTAAAAGACCTTTTAATTAGAGCCTCACAGGTGAGAATTTTCTGTCTTTTCAATAACACATGAATAATAGGAAAAAGGCAAACAACCTCTTTGTTTCTCACTAGCACTTGATTCACTAATCATCTTCCCCAAATTCAGCTCAGGCTTCTACCTGAGTTCATTTCATCTTCATCAGCATTGCCATTTCTATCTCATATTTCAAAGAGCAATTGGAAAGCAATATTTAATCAAGAAAGTTTGGGATTCGTTTTTTTTTTTTACACCCGATCTGTCTTTGGAGGCTTTTGACACATAAAATTACTGTTGACTATAAAAGCAATAGAAGCCTGTGTCCTTGAGAAAAACTGAAATTTAGCGGGAAATGCATGAGTTTCAGATTATATATGACTCAAATCCCAGCTCTACCATTGATTAGAGATTTGATTTTGGATGACCAGTTTCACTTCCCAGAGCCTGAGTTTGCTCATTTGCAAAATAGTCTAAAATGGGTATCTAAACGTTGAAGGATGATCTATGCATTGTGAGAATAGTGCAAGTGAGAGTAACTTAGACTAATGGTCGAGTTCTATTATAAGAATAAAACTGTCTCACCACCATTGTCATGATAGTTGTTAGTGCTGTTATTTCTCTAATTGCACTAAGATGGGGAGCATTGGTAGTGAGAAGGTTGCGCTGAAGAGGGTTGTTTATTTTTTATGACTGAAATTCAGCTACAAATATGTTTGCAATCCTGGTCCTTAAATAAATATATTATTGAAAGAAAACTGAGTTCCTAGTAAGATAGCATCTATAGAGGCCCGGGAGATAGCATGGAGGTAAGGCGTTTGCCTTTCATGCAAAAGGTCATCGGTTCGAATCCCGGTGCCCCATATGATCCCCCGTGCCTGCCAGGAGCAATTTCTGAGCATGGAGCCAGGAGTAACCCCTGAGCACTGCCAGGTGTGACCCAAAAACAAACAAACAAAAAAAAGATAGCATCTATAACTTTATTGCATCAACCATTTAAAAGAAGCACGATTATGTACTTATTATGTATTTATTTATTATTTATGCAGCTGTATAAACCAGATCATTTTGTGATCCTACACAGAACAAGGTCAGATATGTAGTTCTCAGAAAGGTTAACACTCAACATAGGCTGTTTCCGGAATTCTCAGGGTGTCCTCTCTCCATCCCTAGTCTCTGACTATTTCTATGAATCTATATCATTCCTACTTCATTTTGACCCAGGCAGCACAGTAGAATATAATTTCACCAAAGTTTCTGACTGCAGCTACCATAGTTTAGCCACAGAAAAACATTTTATTAGATTTCTCTGGATGTCAGTCTCAAATTCAGAAGGGAGAGTTTCTAATTGATGAAATATGAGTAGGATGGAAGCCAAGTTTGGTCTAATCTTATGAAATTGGGGCAATGAGCATATAGTACTGAATGGTTGATGGACTTAAGATATGGAGGGAGTACAGTTAGGGCAAAGAAAAGCACTGTGACAATGATAGTTGGAAATGATCATTCTGAAAGGAACTGGGTGCTGAAAGGAGATAAAGTGAAATGCATGATGCCCCTTTCATAACAATATTACAAACCAGTGTCTAAAATAAAAATGAGAGAGAGAGAGCATAGAGCATGTCTGCCACAAAGGCAGGTCATCGGGAGGTCAGAAGGACAAGAGTAGAGTGGTAGGGAAGGTGGAGACATTGGTGATGGGAAATATGCACTGGTGAAGGGTGATGGACATTGTATGACTGAAACTAAATTGTGAAAAGTTTTGCGACTATATATCACAGTGATTCAATTAAATAATTTATTAAAAATTGGACTAATGAAAGGATGCTGACACTGTCTGTGGGTGTGGTGTTGAAACTATGATGGAAACAATAGTATTGTAAGTCACAGGGCCTAAATAAAATAGGAAAATGTGTTAAAATATGACTGGTTTCACGGGAAAGCTTCTGAATCCTCTTTATCGTAAGATTAATTAAATGGGAATTAATGACTTGACAGGATACTAGCAATGTTAGGAAAGTGAGCTTGGAACTGACACAGTGACAGATTCATAACTTATACCCAAGAATATTTCTCTTATAAGAATAAAAGTGACTCCATCTTAGTTATCGTATTGAGTGCTGCAATGAATAGAGGTATATATAGATTCTTTTGGAGGAATTTTGTTCTGTCCTGAGGTTAGAAATTCACAAGGGAGATTTCTGGGTCATATGGCAGATCAATTTTGAGTTAAGTGAGAGCCCTTCATATTGTTTCCCATAGGGCTTGGATCAGGTATCTTTCCCATCAGCTGTGGAGAAGAGCTCCTTTCTCACCACAACCTTCACAACAGAGATTGTTCACAGTATTTTTATATGTCCATCCTCACTGGTATAGGATGATATCTCACTGTTGTCTTGATTTGGATTTCCCTAATAAGTGATGGTGAACTTTTTTTCATGTGTTTGTTGGCCATCTGTTGGTCTTACTCAAAGAAGTGTCTGTTCATTTCCTTTCTTCATTTTAGATGGGCTTTTAGGTTTTGCGGACTTCACCTTTATGAGTACTTTGTATGTACTAAATATAAAACCTTTATCTGAAGTGTTGAGTGCAAAACTTGTCTCCAATTCAGTCACCTGTCTTCTAATTTTAGTCCTTGTTTTTTTCCGTACAGAAACTTTTTGCTTTTATGTAATTTTATTTTTTTTATCTTCCAGTAGGTTGTATATTTATTTTCCATCCTATACTCTGAGTATGTGTCTATTCTGGAATTTAAAGTATGTTTCTTGCAGAAATCAGATAGCTGGAGTTTGTTTCCTGATCCAAACAGCTACTCTCTGCCTTTTAATGGTGTATTTAGTCTATTGACATTTAAGGAAATTATTGACAGAAAGGGATGTTGTAACATTACATTGCATAGGGTTGTTACTGTTACAGTTGAGTATTTGGTTTATATAACTGATCTTTAAGTAGTTCATTTAGAGTCAGTTTTTTTTTATTTTGATTTTTGGGTCACACCCGGCAGTGCTCAGGGGTTACTCCTGGCTTCATGCTCAGAAATTGCTCCTGGCAGGCACGGGGGACCATATGGGGCACCGGGATTCCAACCGATGACCTTTTGCATGAAAGGAAAACGCCTTACCTCCATGCTATCTCCCGGGCCCCTAGAGTCAGTTTTTTTAGGCAAAACATTTTGAGTTCCTTTTGTCTGAGAATTTGCTCCCTCCTTCCCATATAAGAGTTTTGCTGGGTAGTGGACTCTAGGTTGAAAATTTTATTCAATAGTTTGAATATATCATTCCACTCTTTTATTGCCAGGATTGTTTTAAATGAAAGATCTGGTTTGGTTCTTATGTTCTTTCTTTTATACTTAAGATTTTTCTTCTTACTGCTCTAAATAGTCTATTTTTGCCACTTGAATTATTATAAGTTTTTTGGTTGTTCTGTTATGGTTTATTTTGTTTGGTATCTTTTTTCCTCTTTGATTTATACAGCAGCCTCTTTTCAGAAAGTGGGAAAGTTCTCTGCTATTATCTCCATCACTACTTGTTCTTTCCCTTTCCCTTTTTCACCTCCTTCTGGCATTCCTACAATTAGTAGACTATTTCTCTTGTAATTTTTTCATTAAGCAACTTACATTTTTCCATTTTCTATTTTTTTCATCTAAAATACTTTCTTTTTTGACTTTTTTTAAAATCAATACTGGCTTGTAATTTGTCTTCAAGTTTGTCTATGTGGTTCTAGAACTGTGTAATTCTGCTACTATAGCTTACTAACATTTTTTTTAGTTCCTTCAATTCCATTTGTATGAATTCTCTCATGTTCTGAGTCTTCTTTGAGTTAGTAAAATTATTCATCTATAGATTGCTTAATTTGCAGACTAGCAAGTGCTTGATTTCTGTTGCTAAATCTTTATGTATTAATTTTAGGTCCTCATCCATAAAGCTCAGGTATTTTGATGAAATGTGTCAGAAAATGTGTCAGCTTGAAAATGTGTCAGAGTTTCTCTCCATATCCTCAATTGAAGTCAGTTTCTTTAGTGTCCTCATTGTTGTTGGCATTTGGTGGGGTGAAATGCTGGAGCTTCAGGTTGTTTAAGAGAGTGATCTATTTAATTTGTTGTATCAGAGTTGACTAAAGGTATATCTGTTTATAGATTATTTTCCTAAACACGCAAAGTAAACTGAGTCAGATTGAAATATTGCCAAGTAATTCATTGGTTTGTTCAACTGAATTTTGAGTTGTATATTTTCTAAGTGAAAGAAATTCTAGGTACAATCTGTCTGGAAATATGTGATAGAAATTGAAATATCTTGGCACATCATGTGGTTTGGGGAAAAGATGGTTGATAGGAGGGACCCAAACATCCCTCTCTAGGCAGATAAACCTAAGATGTGGCAAGAGACAGCAGGAAGATAAGAACCGGTATTAGAAACTCTTTTTTTTTGTTTTTAAATCTGGTTCTCTCCTAAATGTAGGAGTGTCTTACAAAACTACAAAATAGAATATTGCATTGGAAGTTTTGATGGAGGTACCAAGATATGCAAAATATTAGATTTTAAAAGGTGTTGTGAACAAAATGTTCAAAACTGCTTGAAACTGGTTTTCTGACTGTTAAGTCCTTTAACCACTGATGCATATTTAAATGGTTGGGAATAAAGAAAGCACAGAGAGAGTATTTTTCAAGAAAGCTGTTAAAGTGCTCTAAGTTCCTTTCCAACCCTCCCTTGAGAAGTAAGAAACTTCAAGTTCTGGACAAGGGCTTTCATGGAGTGTCTGTTAGGGGTTCTTCACTGTTACAGGGCCAGTAGTCCCTGAGAAATTATGCAGGTGGGAGTTAAATAGAGAGAACAGCATTGGAATTGGCCTTAGTCCCAAAATATGCTCTGGGGAAGAAAGTAGAAATCAGACGTAGTTTATATGACATTGAAAATGAAGACTGGCTTAGAGCCATTTTAATTCCCTCTCAGAAACCTTTGTTGGGCAAAGAAAGTCCATCAGGTAGAGTTCACATGGAGAGAAATGCACAGTTCAGAGATATGAAGGGGTATGGCAGCTGGAACTATATAATGCATCATTGATGGCATGAGGGGCTCTGCTGAAGTAAAGGCTTGCAAATAAGGAAGTCAGACAGCTTTAATTATGTCAGGCTGAAAGTGCACCCTGCCTTCTTCTTGCAATGTAACCCAAGCAAGCTTGACACTTTTCCTGTACATCCCTCCCTCAGGCTTCCTTCCTTCCAGCCTCTATCTCGCACTGTGGGAAGAGTAAAAACAGGTAACAGATGAGGTGAGAAATGAGCTTCTCTTACTGCCTCTCTCACTCCCCAGAGTGCAATCCATAATAGTGTGACATATTGTCTACTAGAAAGGGAAGCATTTACAATGACTCTGCTCTTTTTATAATTGTTGTAATCTTAACATTATCACAGAGCTCAGAGTAGACAGAAAATGTTAAGACTGTTTGGACATTCAACCAGGCATAGATTTCAAGTTCATAAGCTAAGACAGAGATAGATTTTCTAGAGTGGTTAAGTTCCACAATCTACCTCTTTTCACTTTCTGATTGCCTCTCCAGGTGCTTATATAAAAGTGATTACTGAGGTAAGTACGGGTGTGTCAAAATCAATAATACTGTTTCTGTGGTGAGCAGTGACAACAATATTAAAATGAAGATACTTTTTCAATCTAATTTCTTTGGACCTCTGATACTTGGTTTGAAAAATCAAATGCTATTGCAACACAATTAAACAGTTGTTCTAAGATTAGACTCTAGACAATCACTACAAACTCTGGAAATTGTCAATAAAAAATGTGTCACTGGGGTAAAATGCTCCCTCTCCTCTCCGATTTTATTGGGTTAAATGCTCTTTAGCAAAAAATACAAATCTTTCATGATCAGATTATATTAGGCTCTCTCTGACTTCCTCTCCCATAGAACCAAGGCTCTAATTTAAACATAAATTTATAATCTGTGCACCTCATCATATACTCCTTAACTTGAGGCCTTTGCACAGGGGGCTTAAAGAGTCCTTAATCATCTAACTTGTACCCATTCTTTACTAATTTTAGTTCAATGATATTTTGGCATCATGTTCCTCTTTTAGTGTATCTTCCTAGAGATTCTAGATCTGTGTTCAGGGTACCTCCAATATGCTTCAACCCATGTGGCAGATGCCACACTCTGAAGTATGTATATTCATTCCCTTTCACTGTCTCTTTCATAGGTCACCAAATGAGAAGGTAAGGATGAAAGTGCAGAGGTTTCTGACCCAGGTGAAATCAATTGTAAAATCCAGGGATAAATAAAGGGAAGAGCAGGAAAATGTTACAAACCTGATGTCATAAAACTGGTTAAGGTGGATTTGCTTAGTCAGGAGTTCCTTACAAAAAGCAATTTTGTAAAGCACAATTTGTCCAATCAGATAGTTAATCCTGATGAGAAAA
>PVKC010016561.1:0-20809 GCA_004027635.1 Crocidura indochinensis
TATTATATTATATTATATTATATTATATTATATTATATTATATTATATTATATTATATTATATTATATTATATTATATTATATTATATCATAATTTGCATTTATATGAACGGGGGCAATTTAATTTTATTTATAAAGCTTCTAATTCACAAACTGACTTTAAATGTAGCTAAGCTTTTATTACTGAATGACTATATGCTTATATTGATAAAATCTTAACAAGTGTCATCTTTTTTTAACATCTATATTGTATCTTTACTTTTCAATACTGTGACTTGCTTTTTGTTACTTTTGTTTTCTTTTTTGGCTAATTTACTTAGTTCATTTCATCCTTGCATTTGTATTGTTTTACTCTTGGGACATTTGTCATTCCAAGTCTATTGTCTCTTGAATTCTTAAACAGATTCTCTAGAATTATTGCTCTGATTTATGATTATTTTTTATAAAATATTTATTAGAATGGGATTTTTTGATCAGTTTTTATTCTGTATATTATTACTGTTCACCTTCTTTGTACTGTTAACTATATTTATTCTTTTATGACATGCAGTAGAGATCTGGTAGCACACATCAGTTGGAGGATACTGTGCATTAGTATCTTTGGGAGAACTTGGTTTTTCTGTTGCACTTTCAAAAAGGAAGTCCTCTATGAGCTATTTGCATACATTAATATATTTTTCTAATATTAATTTTCAGTTCTTTATGAACAACTCCATCAGTTAAAAGCATTAGCATTCCCACTGAGCTTTTATAGATGAGATGATGACATACCACTAAAAATATCTGATTCAAATCTTTATAAGTACACTTTCCCTTAATTTATATTTTTCCCAGTTAGAAGATAATGTCATTTGTTTCATTCTTAGTTTACTCACTTGTGTCCATGTCAGACAAATTAAATCTTCCAAGTATTCTGATAATGATAGAGATATTGTATAATTAAAATTTGAATAGTAATAATGGTGATATTTATTTCAACTCTGGCTGTACTAAGTCAAGATTTCAGGACATTATTAAAATTT
The DNA here is from genome assembly GCA_004027635.1 of Crocidura indochinensis. Classification (NCBI taxonomy): domain Eukaryota; kingdom Metazoa; phylum Chordata; class Mammalia; order Eulipotyphla; family Soricidae; genus Crocidura; species Crocidura indochinensis. The sequence continues at coordinate 1,022 of PVKC010016561.1, forward strand.
GATTTATATTTGAACAATTTTTAGCAAATATTATTTAATCTCAGAACCTGAGATTGAGTTTAAATACAATTTCAAGTCTTATCTCTCTTCCTCTCTCTTTTTCTTTTGCTTGGACTACATCCATCAGTGCTCTAGGTTTACTCCTGGATCTGTGTTCAGAGATCACTCCTGATGTTTTCAGGGGACTATGTACAGTGCCAAAGACCAAATCATGATCAAAACCATGTAAAGCAAATGCTCTCCTACCCACTAATTCTCACTTAACCAGCTTACTGTCTCATAAATAAAAATATTTTGTATAAAAATATATGATATTGCATTCCATAGTACAAAATACACAATAGACATTCAGAATCTAGGGAAATTAGGAGAATTTCTTAACAATTTTTCAATGTTAATTTCACTAGGCTTGTGTGAAACAAGGTACATACTGATAAACACAAAGTCACACACAGAAGTAGAAAAATGTGTAATTTTTTTAAGGAAAGAATAGATTTACTATTATAATAAATTGATTTACCTGGCAGGGAAAATAGTAGGTGGTTTTCCCAGGGTGAGGCTTATCCAAGGCACTCCAATTGGGGGGAGCGGGTCGTCCGGACTCTACAAATCAAGAGTAAGCCCTGAGCACCACCAGGTGTGTCCCTACAACAGTATGTATTTAACACATACACATATAGAACAGATAGAGAGATAGATGATAGATAAACAGATGATAGAGAGATGATGATGGTGGTGACAAAGATAGATGATTGATTGCTAGATAGATAGATAGATAGATAGATAGATAGATAGATAGATAGATAGATAGATAGATAGATAGATCATAGGTACATAGGTAGACAGACAAGGAAACAGGCCTTTCCAGAGGCTACCTTTGTAATATTCCGTTACATCTAAATGTAGACCATAGGTTCATAAACTTACTGGGTTAACTGCCATCATTTCATGCCATGCATGCATGAACTGTTAGGGGAGCTCATCCTACCGGATGTATCCCCAGATTTTCCTGATGTGGGAACTGAAATAACACCCTAAGGAGTTTCTCAAAAGGCCCATTGTGGATGCCTTTTCCCCTTTGTGGATAGTTGAGAAATTCCCGAAGAGAAAAATTCATGCTTGATATTACACTTTCTATCATTAATTGGCTATCTCTCCTTTGTAAAATCTCAAGCAAAATTATGAACTATCAAATAATTTGGCTCTGAAATTCCAGCACCAAAGATTACCAAGAGAACCCCTTTTCTGGATAATTAGCACCAAAAAGGAAAGAAAATATTTCTTCTCTTTTTCAAATATGTCCTTGCAGCTGCTGTTTCTGGTCATCAAGGGCATAGCCAGAATGCAGATCCTGGCTATTGATTCTTAGAAAAAGGTGTGTCTCGAACTCAATTTACCTGTGGGTCGCATGAGGCAAAGTCGGGGTGATCCTTGAGTGCAAAGTCAGTAGTAAGCCTTGAATATTGGGGGGTGTGACCCAAACAACTAAAACAAAACAAATCAAAAAAAAAGATTCCTCTAGGGTAGGGCCACAAAATGTTGTAGGGAGGGCCATTTGCGGTCTGCAGGCTGCAAGTTTGAGACCCCTGCTAGGGGAATTGACTCCTTCCTTTACTTGACCTCAAACAATAGAGCCCAACTCAGCGAAGACCATATTCCTAGATATTTTCTACTTCCTAATAATTCCTGATTTTGCATTTGAAGTAAACTTGCAAAGAGCTGCCTTGAGTTATAACCTTCTTCTTTGTAACTCAGAATCCTTACAGTTCACACCCGTAGCTTAAGCATTGTCATTGTTAAACGTTGCTTTGTGATTGTAAATACTGTTCTCTATACCTATGATGTTTTTTCCCCTTATAAAGCCCCTGCTTAAAGATTAAATTTGTAGCACTCCTGCCAGAAGATGTGTTGACTCCACATACTCTGTGTATGGTTTCATTATTTTGTATTTCATATTCGGCCGCTCATGTTACCCGTTTTCTTTCGTGAAGGATTTGCTCCCCACTAGAGATGCTGAGATGCAAGATGCCTGCAGCAATTTCAGAAAAGAGAAAAATTATTTAATGCAGTTACTACTTTTTTTTTTTTTTTTTTGGTTTTTGGGTCACACCCGGCAGTGCTCAGGGGTTACTCCTGGCTCCATGCTCAGAAATTGCTCCTGGCAGGCACAGGGGACCATATGGGGCACCGGGATTCGAACCGATAACCTTTTGCATGAAAGGCAAACACCTTACCTCCATGCTATCTCCCGGGCCCCGCAGTTACTACTTTTAAGAAAATAAAAAGTGGGACCAGAGAGATAGCACAGCAGTAGAAGATTGCCTGGAAGTGGCCAACCGCAGTCGGATTCCGTTTTGATTTCGATTCCCGGCATCCCATATGGTTCTTTGAGCCTGCCAAGAGGGATTTCTGATTGCAGAGTGAGGAGTAACCCCTGAGCACCCCGGGTGTGACCCCACCAAAAAATAATAATAATGCAGCCCAATGGAACACATAGCTGCTATTGAATTTCTGGATGGTTCCTGTACCTGTCTGAAATGTAGCCACTTTGAGAAACATTGATTCTATACTATAGACTTACAATCATTTTCCTATCAATATGCTTACCTGTTTATTTTGCCTCTCTAATATTCAAACTATATCTTCATTATCTTAAGCACAAAGGTGATGAACAATAGATTACTTTCAGACTAGAACTGCATTCTCCTAGAATGCTCCATTATACTTTGAAGACAATTATTGGAAGTAAGGATAATAATATATTTAAGAAGCAAAATTTAAAACACTATTATATTTAATGATAATGGTTCTACCATTATAGTAGTCTTAAAACTTGCTTATATTTTTAAATATATGTTTAAGCTTTTCTGATAGTGACAGACTAATTTACGTATGTGAATAACTGCTGAATGTTTCCCAAAGATAGTCATTATGCGAACCACTTTTCACAGTGTTCTACTTAATAATCAAAAACAGTTAGATGGAGAAATTGGCATGCAAAGAAGTTAATGAGCTTGCTCTTTATTTTCATCACACTCTTACTTCAACCTAATATCATTAAATTATAACTGTAAACTGCATAGTATCATAGTATTAAGAATTTTATAAAAGAAAATACCTATTTTACAATACATACTAAATATGTAAACATATAATTCTCCCTTATAGCATGTTCAAAATAATGGTTCTAATATATCCACTAATATTTCTTGTTTCTAGTATTAATACATTTTTTTCTATTTTTCTCAAATTTATTTTATTTAGATTATTTTAGAAATAGATAATTGATAACAAAACTTAGGGGGATATTTTTCTTCTTACCCACTTCCTTAACAATTGAATAGCTCTCCCAGTATTAGTAACTGCCAGCAGAGCATCATGTTCATTGCTATTGGTGAATCTATATTAACATAACCAGGATGTTCGATTTTTCTTCAGGGTTATTCTTGGTGGTAAACGTTTTGTGAGTTTGAAGAAAGTATTTTGATGTTCTAAGATTTTTATTTTCTAGGAGTGTGTATGTGCTGAAACTGTCAATACCTCCATAAAAAACTCTGAAAAGTACTGATATTTTTTATATACCTTTAGTTGTGCATTATCTGGAATATATATAATTGAAAAGCATAAATAACATTTACCTATCTTTCTTAATTAATTAACTGCTATTGGCTTTTTCTACATTAATTGTACATCAGTGAACATTGCATTTTCATGACTTGACAACTCTTTTATGTTTAATGTTGGAAAATATTGCATAGACTCTATATCTCATAATCCATTTATCTATACACTACCTTCTATGAAGAATATCATATTGCTTCCAGGTTTTGCTAGTTATAAACAAAGCTGCTGTAAATTTCCCCATGTAGCATTTGTGTGTGTGTATCTGGAGATGTTTTCAAGAGACTGATGCAATAGCACTGTGGGTAGGGAGTTCACCTTGTATGAGGTCAACCCTGTACCAATTCCCAGCATCCCATATGGACACCTAAAATTGCCAGGAACGATTTCTGAGTGCAGAGCCAGGAGTAACACCTGAGCACTGCTGTGTGTGGCCCAAAAACAACAACAAAAATGTTTTTAAGCTTATTGGGCCATAACTGCTTTAGAGCATAGACACATAATTTTACTTATATTAATTTATTGCCTTCCTAAATTTCTGTACCATTTTTAGCTTTACCAGCAATGTCTAAGAATCATCACTAGTATTTTGATGTAGACAGTGCTTCAAGTTGGGTACTATATACAAAGACATATTTTCTTAATTTCTATTACCCAATGACTTTGTCAATAGGAAAAGCATCATTTAACTTGCTTTACTTGTCATTTGTATATCTTCTTTTGTGACATGTCAATTAATATCTTTGACCCATTTTAGTTTTATTTACATTATATTAACAGTAAATTATTTTTCTGATTTTTGGTTTGGGGCCACACAGCTCTATGCTCAGATCTTTCTCCTGGCTCTGTCCTCAGGGATCACTACTGGAGGTGCTTGGGGGAAATCCCTGGTTCTAGAGATACCTGCATTATACTATGGCCTTTAATACTAAGTTTTAAGTCTACTTTGACTTAAGTATTATACCAAATACACCATACCCCCAAAAATATTGTAAATAATTACATTTCCAAATGGTACATGGAAAATTAAAACCAACTGTCTCTATTGCCTGGTTTGCAGTAATGTGCTACATGCTGTAATAGTCCCAAATCTTAATGGTTACAAATTAAAAACTAGTGTAAGCACGGGTGTCTAAGAAGACTACAGTTTGACTAAATTAAACTGAGCTGAGTACAAGAATTGTGTTTCAAAAGTAAATTTTACTCAAAACAATGAATTAATTGGGTTCCTGTCAGAGCTCCATCAAAACTATGAAACTGTTTAATATCTAGTTAAAGCATATTTAATAATAGTTCATTGACCAAATATCTCACCTAACACTAACACCACTAGTTCTAGGAAATATATTCTATTTAAGGAAGAGAAAGTTTAATAGTTTCAAAAAATTGTTACAAATATCCAAGAATATCTGTTCTAATTCACGACATAAGAAATATTTATTATTTGTTTTCATATGAATACTGAAATTGACATGGTTAAGAACCCTGTTTAGATTTTTATATGTAGAAAATAATAATGAAAATTTTAAGACTTCTAAATCTTAAAGCTTCATATTCCTGTCATAAATTTTTCTACAAAGTTATTATCAAACTATTATTTGGAATACTCAAAAGAAAATAAAAATAAGAAGAATAAGAATACTCTAAGGAAAAGAAAAAATTGTACATGGATGATATGTAGAGCATTATCCTGAGTGAGATGAGTTAGAGAGGAATAGACATAGAATGATCATCTTCATTTGTGGCATATATTGATAAAGAAATAGCATGCTAATTTTAACCAAAGACAAAGTAAACAAGGACTATGAAAATGGTCCATTGTAGGAAACTTTCTACAAGGAACAGTGAAGTGCAATTAGTGCAGAGAAATAACTACCGTGATAATGAAAGTTGGAAATGATCATTCTGGACAAGAACTGGATGCTATGAAGAGGTAAAGTGATATGCATGATATCCCTTCAGTATAGTAACAATATTCCAAAACATCTACAAAAGCCTAAAAGTCAGATAAAGAGAAAGAAAGCAAGACAAAGAGTAGAAAAATGACTTTCATAGAGGCAGGCAGGGGGAAAAAGGGAAAACAGAAGAGAAATTGGGGACATTGGTCACAGGAATGAATGTTGACAGTATCACAGAACAATTATGAACAACTTAGTGTATTTTGTAATTATTCTATTAAAATTAATTAAAATAAAAATAATAAGCAATATGATTTTATAATATTTATTTTAATGCAAATTTTATGAATACTCTTTTGTCCTTCAAAGGATGCGTATAATTTATAAATTAAAAGTATATAATTATGTACATAATTATTTAGACAGAACACTTAAATATTTTTGGTTATATAAACTATGTAGTATTATACATATACATACAATCTGTTAATGTAACTGTGCTTAAATAAATGTTAGCATAAAACATGAAAGGTATTATAAAGAATGTGAAAAACTTTAAAAGCAATTGTCCTATGTTGGTATATCTTCAATTGAAAACATTATGGTAGTTCTTCAAAACGTATGCTTAGAATTGGTCTCAACTTGTCAGTGAACAAAATTCCTAAAGAATTTAAGTAGAAACTTAGACAGATAAACATATTAAAGTATATGAATCATAAATTTATTTATATACAAAACACCTACGTATTAGCATTACAAAAGTTTGAAGGATGACCAGAGTGATAATACAATAGGTAGCACACTTGCCTTTTATGCAGTCAACCCAGGTTCAATCCTTAGCACTCCTAAGGTAACCCTAGCCTGCCACATGTGACTCCTGAGCACCACCAGATGTAGTTCCCACACAAAAAAAAAATATTAAAAGCACAATTTCTTTTTTTTTTTTTTTGGTTTTTGGGTCACACACGCGGCAGCACTCAGGGGTTACTCCTGACTCTAAGCTCAGAAATCGCTCTTGGCAGTCTCAGGGGACCATATGAAATGCCGGGATTCAGTCCACCATCTTTGTCCTGCATGAAAGACAAGCTCTCTACCTACCTCCATGCTATCTCTCCAGTCCCATAAATGCATAATTAAATAAAATATTCATGCTTAAATGGAAATGGAATATTGTGTATATAATATCATAAAGATGAAACTCAAAAATATCTGCTAAGAAAAATAAGATATACACAAGAGAAAAACACATGATTCTATTTATATAACATAAATCATCAAATTAATAGAAACAATAATTGTTACTGAAGACTTGAAATAAATGAAGAGTTACTTATGAAGTTTAATTTAATATGATTTTTACATTACGGCAATGAAATAAATCTAAAGGTAGTCTGTTATGTTTGTCTTGGTTTATTGTTAGTTTTATCAATGGTTGCACAATTGTGAATTTAATTATTGTTACTGAATTTTACCATTTAATGATCAATAATAAATTTTAGGTTATGCATATTTTACCAGATATATAAAATATATTTGCTGTCACTCTTAAACTCAATCATTAAAGAATTGTGATATTTGTATAGGTGGGCTTAGATATACCAGAGTTTAAATGGGCACACAGTCAGAAATCAAGGTCTTGCAACTGGACAAACTTGTTGGTGAAAAAATATTACCAAGGAAGGACATACTAGAATAATTTAAAGAGGGCCTGAGTGAAAGCACAGTGAGTAGGCCATATGCCTTGCATGCGACAAATCCAGATTCCATCTCTGGCATCCTCTATGGTCCCAAGAGTCTGCTAGGAGTAACTTCTATGTGCAGATTCAGAAGTAACCTCTATGTACTGCCATGTGTCTCCCCAAACAACAAATTTTAAGTAAAATATTCTTTCGTTAGGACCTTTATTTGTGAGGTAAAAATGGATGATGGTGAACCTAAAGAACAAATTGAACATATACGTATTATATTTAGTTAAATGCTAATAACAAATCTGTAGAACAGTATAAGTTAGTTAAAATAAAACTCCATAGAAATATTCTTTTTCCCTAATATTTTTAAAAGAAAGGAAGGCAGAGATATTGTTGGCATCATATAGTTGTCGTTATTGGGAGAATAGAGATTTAATTTCACCTAAATATTATATATTTGATTAGTACCTGTTCAATTTACAATTCAATAGAATTCTTTGACAAAAATTGGTAAATATAAATTCAACTATCCTATCAACAACTGATATTTGCAAAAGAAAAAATGAATGTATTTTCCCTTTGGTGTATTCCTATATTAATCACAACTGTTAGGTCTTTGACTAAACAAGACAATAAATCAGTAAGTTATCATCAGTCATACTTTTCTTTCATGCCACAAATATTTTCTACATTAATGCTATATTGCTTTCTAAATTTTGCATACATCAGCGATGTAGTATATGCCTAATCAAAAGGGAAGTTATGTAACTAATATCTGAGTCTTAAACGTGTGTTATATAAGTCCAACAATGTGCCATGTAGTACCTCTGTACCTAAGTAATGAATTATAAATTACTGATTATTTGACTTTGCACATTTGTCATCTATGAGAACATCAGATTTATATTTGTCTAAGTTCTTGTCAGCATTAATAATGTGCATCATTAAAGAACACTAGGAGCAGGAAAGATGAAAACAAAAGGTGAAATAGAGTAATTGGGGGACTTTCTTTAAGTCATTGAAGACAATTCATATGAAAGAAAGAAAAACAAGACTTACAGAAAACATTTTTATCTATTAAGAGTTTAAAACTTTTATTTATTGTAGTTAGGTAAGATGGTTATGACCGTGTTAATTTTAAGAGCGTTAGATACCAAGTTAATTCCCCTTTAGTATCAGCAAACATTCAATGATCCCTTTCCACCTTTTCCACATCTATCTGGTCAACAAATTTCTTCTCTCTCTCTCTCTCTCTCCCACTCCTCTACTACCATTTGGCAACCCAGTTTTGTTTGAAAATTTTATGGTTTTGTTATTATATGATATAGCTACTCCTTTACTTCCCTTTTTTTATATACCATACTTAGGAGACATCATATAGTGCTTTTCCATCTGACTCATTTTTCTTAGCATCTCTTATTGGATGTTTTTGCAATTTCCAGATTCTGTACTTATGTAATAAATAGTACTATAGTGAATACATACATGCATACATTTTTTCAAGAAAGAAATGAACTGATACAGAGATGGCCAACAGGCACAGAAAAAAAATATCCATCATTGTTTAGGATTAGAGAATTGGAAATTATATTAACAATGAAATGGCCAACTCCTACCAATAAAAAGCAGCACAAATGTCCAACAGCAGTATGATGGATAAAGATTATTATATTATATCTACATTGTAATCTTATACAACTACAAAAATAATAATAAAATAATGCAATTCTCTACAACTTTAATCCTATTGGAAGGTATGTAGAGGTTATGGCAAAATGAGAATTGCATGACAGCCAAGATTACCAAATCTAGATAATTGATCTAGTAAGACTGCATTTATGGAAATCCTGGCTTTGTACTCAGATGGGACAGTCAAATCATATATATGTTTGGGTTTATAAACCTACATAGGTTTTAGTATCATCTCTGGAAGATGTGTAAGATGGAATTTGATGGTAAATTTTATGAATCTATCTCTTGATTTCCTCATAAGGAAGACAAAATAGAAGGTTACAAACATTCCATTTGAACATTATACGAAATTTATAAACTGAGCAAAATCTTTTGTAAAGCTCTGGCTATACTGTTAATGCAGTACTGGAAAATTGATTCTAATGCTTAATTTTCCTTTTTCCCTTATATCTTCATTTTTTTCTTTTATGAGACTGCAACCAAAGAGCTTCATTTTACTTTTAAATAAAGTACCAGATAAATTGTTATTTGTATGATAGAATCTGATGTGTATGTATTTATACCATATTTGATTAGATTAGGCAATATAAATAACCCCATAATTTATATATAAATTATAAATATAAATTATACAATACAATTCAAATATTTTGATAAATATGTATAATGACTACTTTTACTTCTCTATCATCTATTAGAGCAGCACATAATACATTAATAAGTACCTTTAAATGCTTTTTAATCACACATAAAATTTTGAACAGTTAGGTTGATAGTGTCACTATCCCAATTTTACCTATATGGATACAGGAAAAGACATAATATGAATTTTGATGGTTGGTAGTTGTAATTAATGGAGATTTTAACTTGACTCCAAAGTACATTTTAACTTCTTTTTTTCTTTTTTTTTTTTTTTTTTGTTTTTGGGCCACACCCAGTGACGCTCAACGCTCAGGGGTTACTCCTGGCTATGCGCTCAGAATTCGCTCCTGGCTTGGGGGAACATATGGGAAACCAGGGGATCGAACCGCAGTCCGTCCTAGGCTAGGGCAGGCAAGGCAGGCACCTTACCTCGAGCGCCACCGCCCAGCCCCACATTTTAACTTCTACAATTTAAATTTTCTAATTATATGTGGAGGAAAATAAATGCATTTTAAATTCCTAAATAGTTGTAATTATACAATAAAGTTATAGTTAATAAATATCATTTAGATTTAGTAATCCGTAAATAATAAATTCAGGGATTATTAGTGACAAACATTCTTATACATATACTTTTTTATTTTTTTGGTTTTTGGGCCACAAACTTCAGTTTATAGGAGTTACTCCTGACTTTGTGCTCAGAATTGCTCCTGGTTGATGGTGGGAATGCCCCTCACTCATTGTGACTATGTGCCTCAAATATTACTGTGGGAAAATTGTAATTCACTTCGACCACAATAAGAATAAAAAATAAATATAACTATGAAGCGAAAAAAAATGAAATTGCTTCTGGCAGGCTCAAGAGACTATATGGTATGTATGTATGTATGTATGTATTTATATGTATATATATAAAACCCAGATCAAACCTAGATAAATCGTGAGTTCATCGCATGCAAGGCAAATGTCCTACCACTGTGATATCTCTTTGACCCCTACCTGGTCATTTTTGAATTATCATGAAGTCTTATTAATTTAGAATTTCCTAGTCCCTTTTCTCTGGGTCAAAGTGGAATGGTTGTTCTATTAGTCAATAAAAAATAGATTTCAAAAGTTTTAATTGCTCATGATAGCTTTGTAAATGGAGTAATTTAATATTCATCTTATCTAAATAAAACTGAAATAGTTGCAGTATATATAAAAATAGGTAACTCTGAAAACAAAATTTGAGGTAACTTCTCATAATATATAACTTAAAATACGCTTTCTCAATTGTTTTTATAGCAATGTTAAAAATGAAGTGTAAAGAAATCTTATATATACTCATAAATATCAAAATTGAATATATTAAATTTTAAATGTATTTTGCTTTTGGTTTTTGGGTCACACCCGGCAGCACTCAGGGGTTACTCCTGGCTCTATGCTAAGAAATCGCCTCTGACAGGCACGGGGGACAATATGGGATGCTGGGAAAGGAACCATCATCCTTCTACATGCAAGGCAAAAGCCTTACCTCCATGCTATCTCTCCAGTCCCTTTAAATATATTTTTGTTATTGTTTAATAATCTTTCAAATGACTTAAAGTTAAGTTTGTCCATAAGCCTCTCTTTTTCATTGACTTTCCAAGAATTAGTTTAGAAATATGAGACTTGTTGCTTCTTGAGTGATAAAAGTACATTTGCAAAATAATAAAAACTGTTATATAGAATAAATATGCATTCATATAAGAATATGTCATATCTTCAATCTCAGTATCATTAAATTCATTTAACTTTAAATTTAATTTAGTAAATTTTCTATATTATATAATATATATATATATATATATATATATTTTGGGGGGGAGGGGGGGAGGGTCACACCCGGCAGTGCTCAGGGGTTACTCCTGGCTCCATGCTCAGAAATTGCTCCTGGCAGGCACAGGGGACCATATGGGGCAGCGGGATTCGAACCGATGACCTTTTGCATGAAAGGCCCCTATATATAATATATTTTTAAGTACCATGATTACACACATGATTATAGTTGCATATATTCTTATTTGATCTAATGAGAAGGTTTGTATAAGATATGTGTTCTACTATCCTAACACAATATATTATTTATTTAATAAAGTAAAAAAGTCTAGATTATTAAGTCCCAAACTTACTTCATTTTATTTTTTTTCTCCTTCAATTTAAAATCCTTTCAATTAGTACAGTTTTTTCTTTGACAGTAAAATCATCTTTTATAGATTCAAGTGACTTGTTTTTAATGATATTCTCTCTTCTATTATAGTAGAGTCCTTTATAAAACAGTTGACAAAAGCTTTTGTAAAGGTCAGAAAATTATATTAAGAGCCATCCACTGTCAATTTTGTATTGCTGTTCCTAAGAGAAATTCTATCATGCTTGATACAGTTCTTTCATGATTCCTGCTAACTGAAAATAAATTAAATACCTAATTCCTGGGTCACAATGACAAGATCAGATATGCTCACTTGCCCTGAAACTTTGATATTTCAAATTTATATATTTTAGAAAAAAAGCCCATTAGACATTTTTCTCTTCTAATTTAATATTGTTTTCTGTTTAGTTTTTAAGTTTTCAGGTTATAACTTATAAGCTCTCTGTATTTTTATTTTATCTCCATTTCAGCATATTCTAGTTTTATCAAACATCATAGTTTGGTCTCACTCACTGTCTTCTAAATTTTAACAGTCAGGTAACAAGTTGAAATATATTAAAGGACTTGTTTTTTAAAGAAAGTCAAAATTTGAAGTCATGAATTTTGAATGTAATTTTTCCTCTTCCTCCACCTGTATTCGAGACTTCTCAGTTCTCTTTCTAGGAATGTCCTAAAACACATATATCAATACACTCTATGATGGGTGGATAATGAGGCTGTCCATTGTACCATTTCTTTCATTGAATTCTCAGGCATAGTTTGGCAGTGCAAGAACTCTGTAACTCTTTAATTTAATAAAAATTAAATATATGGAAAAAATAAAATTAACAACAAAACTGACACTGCATATTTTTATGCTTCTGAAGAGGATTTGTACTTGTTATTAAATGTTATCTGTTATGGCTTCTTATAAGACGTGCTTTGTATATATAATATGTATATGTATATAAAAACCTTTATTATACTTCTCATAATTTATTTCTTTAATTCATGTACACTATTGTTATCAACAATTGTGTTGTCATAGAATCTGAGAGGCGATCACTTAAGATCAGTATTGCAACAGAAGTATAATAGTCATGGCATAATAATATAGATTAGATTTTATTGAAAGCACTATCATTGCAAAATAAAATGAATTTTCTCTTTTCTTACAAAATAGCAGTCAAAGTTCTTTATATTAGAAGAGAAAATCATCTTTTTCATCTTTTATTTCCTATCTGACAAAAGTGAGTTTCTTGCTTATCAAAATGGAATTGAAGCAACAAATTATATCTCATAATTATAATAATTTTAAGATAGAGTGGGCTCCAATCAAAATGGATTGTGCCAATGATGAGATATGTAACAATAAAGAAAATTTAGAGTCACACAACAATTTATTTGTAAAAGTACAGGAAAGTCCTTATGGTGAAAATAGTTTTATATGAGTGACTGTATGTCCTAACTATTTAATGCCCCTCCCAATTCTATGCTGAAACTACAAAAAATAGTGGTATGAGGCTATTGAACTTTTGATGTGGGTAAGGCATAGCAATGGGCCTCCTGATGAGTGGAATCTGTTCCCTTGTAATATATATCCTTTATGCTCTCTATTTCATTATTAAAGGACTAATGTATATAAGTAATATTTTTCTTACTCAATGCCCCAGAGAATTCAATCCCTGACAATTCATGATGAGATCTACTCCCCCACCTAGAGTGGTCTCTGATCGCAGAGCCAGGAGTAAGGCCTGAGTACAAATAATTGTGACCCCCCCAAAAATATGCATAAAAATACCCCTGTAATATCTTTCTGGTATTTATATTGAAATCAAACATATAAGAATTTATCTCTTAAAAATAATTAGTTTCCCTATCCTTGAAAATAAAATATCTCTCTTTAATTCTTTGATCATATATTGCTATGGATTTTCCTCAAAAAAGGAAATTTAACAATCATAAAATCTAATGTGCATATTTAGTTATATTGACACCTAAATATTTCATTTTGCATGATAGAGTGTTCTACATTTTAATTTCTATTCTATTTATTTATTTATTTTAATTTCCATTTATAAAATAATTAGATCAATTTTTATTCATTAACATTATATTCTTATATTTACCTTATCTCATAATCTAGCTTTAAATAAATTTACTTCCAGAAAGTTTCTGTTCACTATAAATTTTTTCTGGATAGGGAATCATATCCTCAGTAATGTCACGGAAAAATATAATTGAATTTCTACCATTTCTATCTGTATATACTTTATTTTACTTTTATCTTGCAGATATTTGGGCTCCCAATATGATGCCACCAAGAGGTATTGAAAGAATGCATTATTATATTTAATTATTTGAAAGTTTGAAATTTATCACCATCAAGTATCAAATTAGCTATAGAATTATAATTGTTCTTGATCACAAATACTGTTGTAGGAGTCAACCAGTAACTTACACATGGATTTAGCTTCATTAAAAAAATTATAATACTGTTGTCAATATGTTAAAGCTATCACCCTATAGCTTTACATTATTGAGCTTCTATTCATATGCTTTTCTATATTAATTGATACAATTTAAAAAATTAGACTAGTGTGATAGATTTGGTTAATTTCTAATGCTGAAACCATTTTTCTTAATTGAAAAAATTCTATTTAGTTAGGTTACCTATTTTAGACATTCGTCTATTTTATCAAAAATTTAAAAGCAAGGGACAATTAATTATTACCCCCTTCTAGAGTAGTGAATTTATTTGTTTACATGACAAAAACTAGAATATAAAATCCTAATGTCCAAAAAGTTTACTTAATTCTGTTTCCTTCATTTTTAATATTTTTATTTAAACACCATGATTACAAACATGGCTGTAGTTGAGTTTCAGTTAAAGAAAGAACACCCCACATCACCCGTTCAACATTCCCAACACAAATGCACCCCATCTCCCTCCACTCAAACCTTTTGCATGTATTCGAGTCAGGTATTCTATTTCTCTCTTGGAAGTCAGAAGTATTTTACCTTTAATTTAAGGGTTTTTTGTTTGTTTGGTTGGTTTGGGGTTTGGGGTTTTTTGACCATACATAGCAGTGCTCAGAGGTTACTCCTGGGAACAATATGGGACGCCAAAGATCGAACCTGGGTCCACTATGTGCAAAGCAAATTCCCTATTAGCCTTGTTACCACTCCGATTCCTAAATGCACATCATTATACCTGGTACATACTATTTCTTTTTTACTAAATCAGAAAATATCTACTATTTATTTTTGCCTAAAGAAAAATAATCCGGGACAACATTTATACCACATAATGAATGTTATTTGGTATGTAGAACAAAAGTGGTCTGGTTTTAATTTTTTACTTCTCACAAATTCAGAAATGAATTTTGATTCTATTATTTGTTTCTGGCTGCTTGTGCACTTGCTGTTAAAATAATAGTTCAAATAGTGTAGATGAAGGATATAAATTATCGCCGTGAGTAGTAATCCTAAACAGTATGTGTTTGGCTTTGTTTAGAGATTTCCAGGTAAAATTCCCAAGGGAACTTTGGGTCCTGGTGTGGTAGAGTTTTGAAATATATAAAAATCTCTAATAATCATGCATAAACACAAAGCAGATAATATGAAATACTCAACTGAAAGTCTATTTTCCACTTAAAAATTAATGCCCTGGTGAGAAACATATTGTACAATTTATCGCATCAACAGTAAGCCAATTATCCATCTTTAAGATTAGTAGATTTCTTAGCAGAAATGAATAATTTCTGAGAAGACTGGAAAATCTCTGGAAAGAATAGAGTGATTACTCTGGTAAGATATATCTCTTCTATCAGTAACTCCTCTTTCCTCAGTTATTGCCTACAGGGACAAATGCTTTTTGTAAAAGAATTCTTACAATTGTGGTGAGCAGCCAATTATTAAAAGATTGAGAGTTGGACTTGCTGTGTAAGAATAATTTCAGTACAAAAAGAAACCTGTTGAAGGTAATTTTTCACATATTTAGGGAAACATGAATTAGATGTTTATCAGGCATTTAAGTAAAAGATAATAGATTAAACAACCTTAAAGACTTAGGGAAATAAAACATTCCAGCGACCTTTTCACATGCAAGAAAGACTATGAAATTAATAAAGTAATATACAAATATGCATTTAAAAACGATGATTTCTAAAATGCAACATGCCTAATTTTTGAAAATTACTTTAGAAAATTACTCATGTTAATTTAAATAACTCACAGTTTCAAAGCAAAATAAGGGTGGAAAGAACATTAAATGCTTTTAAAGCAAGATTCTTTCAATTTTACTTTAGTTTAGGTGAATATCTCTGTTCAGCTGTGTACAAGGCAGCCTTACCCATTGCACTAAAAAGCTCTTGGCCTTCTGCTTCCTCGTATTTTAATTTTTATTGAGACTAATGTGAATTACAAGTCTTTCACAGTTATATTTAAGGTACATAGTGACAGTGAATTCGGGCAATTCTCACTACCAGTGTCAACCTCAATCCGCACTTGTTCCCAGCATGCTACGCTTAACTCTACCCTTAGCACCCTGAACTGTCAGCATAACAGGTCAATTTTGTGTATATTGTTGTAGTTTGGGTCTTTTGATTCTTTTGATGTTGACATTAGGTTATGTATTTAGGTTTGATCATTTTTTATTTCCACTGTTTGCAGTCATCAGTCTTCTATATTTAGTGATCTTGGTTTTTGCATAGATCAAAGGATGGAGTGACCTCTGATTTCATCTAATCATTAGGTGATGAGGTGGGACAACCTGTCATAGATAAAATGGTTGCTGTTTCCTCATCTTCAGGTTGTCGTATGAACAAACCGTGGCATAAGTTGGTAAGAGAGCTGTATTAGAGACTCCCCCCAATGAGGGGGTGGGATTTGAATCCTGGTGCTGTTGTGATGAACACTGTCAGCCTTAAGGTTGTGATCCGGGGTTCAGGGCTGGATGGTCTATGTTCCATTTATATAAGATCTAAGTCAAGTTCCCATGACAAATATTCAGGGTGGGAGGTGCCCCTGTATTATAAACTCTATAGTTCTTATTTCCAATAGGTAAGAACTTGTTTCTATACGTAAGATTTTCCCATTTTAGTGTGCCTATGAAAAAAGGAGCAATGCCATATTACCCTGTTGATGCATTAGATGATGAAAATGTCAGGCTATACTATTTCTGCATCCTCGTTTTGACGTGAAATTTTATACCAAGCAAGACTCTTCTTCTAGAATTCATACTCAGCAGAACCATAACAAACAAAGAATATACATATATATGTATGTATACATATATATATATTTATCTATGATTCCTATGGGAAAATTACAGTCAGGTTACCATCACCTGTAGTAATCCCTAAGGAATGGCCACTAATTATAATTGATTTGAAAGACTGCTTCTACCATATTCCTATTCACCCAGATGATAACCACTGTTTTGCATTCTCCGTTCCTTCTATTAATAATACCCACCCCTGCAGGCATTTTCAATGTTCTCCCCCAGAGCATGCTAAATTAACCAACTATGGCATACTTTAGCAAGTTTTCTAAAGTCATAAGGAGTCCAAATTGTTTTTGACACCAAATTCTTAGTATCTCCAGACAATATAGAGAGGTCACCACAAAATCTTTACATGCTTTTTTAAATCATTGCACATCCTCCATTTTGAGAGGATGATAAGTTGAAACATATACTGTCTGCAATGGAGTTGAGACCAAATTAGAAGTACCCTGCACAGGGCTCTGAGGCCTGAGATGTGGAGTACTAGAATGTAGTTCATTGTCAGAGTTGGCACTAATACGTGAGTCCATACTGTGAATAGAATCAGGACTCCATTGTGAACTTAGTACCAGAGGTTGGTCATTAGTGTCATGATTTTGATTTGGATTGTGTGTATCTAATTTACTTGTCCGGGTTGATTTTTTTTACCTGCAAAAATGCCTATACTCTTGATGCCTGTGCTATATTTATCAGCCTGTACCTTAGTCTGAATTTTCGTAGGATAAATATTTTTATTGTCCATACTTGGTGGTCGGCAACCTGTGGCTCGCAAGCCACATGTGGCTCTTTAAACTTTTAATTTGTCTCTTCTGTGTTTTCTGTGTTTTGGGTGGCTGCTCCAGGAATCCGGACTGCTCCTAAGCTGTCATTGATCGCCCTGAGTGCAGCCCCCTGGGGCGGCTCTACATAGCTCCAGTCGAGTCATGTGGTATGGGGGGCATGACTTTCTTTGTGGTGCCACACAGATCCAGTCAGGTCATGTGGTATGGGGGCGTGACTTTCTGTCTGGCACCACCATTGAGGCAGCATTTTCTCTACACTTCGGACTGAGGAGCAACAGAGGAGAGAGCTGTGTGTGGGTCAGTTGCTGCATCTTGGTGCCTGGTGAGTCACTGTCCAGCCTGGACTCCGCCCATCCCCTCCCCTGTAGGATAGTATTTGTATTGGGGCACTGTGAGCCAGAGCTTCATGCATTTTTTTAATCTAGGAGCCAGCAAAGTAAGTTAATGGTACCAATGAGGACTATTTGAGTGAACACTGCTTAAAATATCCATGATGAGCCCCACTAATTTTGTAATACTATTTACACACATAAGATGCCATATATGTGTCATCCACAGATTCCCCCCATAACAATGTGTCATCCTCAGTTCCCCCATAACAGGGAGTCATCCACAGATCCCCCATATCAGTGCGTCATCCACCAATAAATACACAGATATATAATAGTGCATCTTCCACAGGTAAATAACAGTGCGTCATCAACAAAGGTCCCCATAACCGTGTGTCATTCAATATTCTGTTATGTGATTAAAGATGCCATTTTGGATTTGGTGGCTTTATTTTAAAATGAAACATTTTATAGGTGCTCTGTTTGACATGGCTAAAAAAAAAGATGAAAGCCGAGAATTTAAAGTGGAATGGACCGAGTCTTTTGCGTTTCAGAACATAAATGGCTTTCCAACCTATCTTATTTGTAAAGAAAAATTAGCGCATAACAAAAAATCTAATTTGGAGAGACACTTTACAACAAAACACTTGTCCTTTGGTAATAAATATCCTGTTGGTGATGCAAGGAAGAAAGCAGTTGAGGAACTTCTGAAGAGTCAAGAAAAATCAAGTTCTGTATTTAATCACTGGATGCAATCATCCAACTATGTTAATTTTGCAAGTTTTGCTATTAGTCAAAAGATTGCTAAGAGAGGCAAACCATATACAGATGGAAAATACATAAAACAATGTTTTATAAGTGCATCAGAAGAGTTATTCAGGGATTTTAAGAGCAAAGAAGAAATTCTAAAAAAAAATTAAAGAGTTGCCATTGTCTGCTAAAACACTGAAGGATAGAACAGACAAAATGTCTTCCAATATAACCAACCAACAAGTTGATGACCTTAAAGTGGTTTCAGCTTAACAATAGCAGTTGACGAGTCTTGTGACTTAAGTGATACAGCTCAAGTTTCACTTTTTGTAAGATTTATGTCAGCTACAGGTCCTAAAGAAGAACTTTTAGGATTATTGCCACTGAAAGGTCAAACACGTGGAGAGGATATAGCAAATGCTGTAATTGGTTGCATTGGAAAATATCATATTCCACTTGATAAAATCGTCTCAATTGCAACAGATGGGGCAAAAAGTATGACCGGTGTAAGAAATGGATTTGTTGCTATTATGAAAGAAAAAATTAGTCACGAGATACATACATACCATTGCATTATACATCAAGAAGCACTTTGTATGCAGACATTTCCAGAAGAAATGTGCAAAGTTATGGAATTGTGATTAAGATGATCAACTCCATTGTAGCTAAAGCTCTTCATCATTGCCAGTTTAAAGAATTTTTAGTTGAAATGGAGAGTGAGTATGCAGATCTTCTGCTGCATAACAAGGTATGTTGGTTATCAAGAGGAAACGTTTTGAAACGTTTTGCTTTCTTATTATCAGAAATCAGAGCATTTTTCCTTCAGAAGGGTGTTCACTACCCAGAATTAACAAATGATCAGTGGATTCAAAAACTGTATTTCATGGTGGATGTTACTTCACACCTAAATCAGCTCAATCATAAACTACAGGGGAAAGGAAACATAGTTTTTT
>PVKC010016562.1:0-20720 GCA_004027635.1 Crocidura indochinensis
CCTTTCATGCAAAAGGTCATCGGTTCGAATCCCGGTGCCCCATATGGTCCCCCGTGCCTGCCAGGAACAATTTCTGAGCATGGAGCCAGGAGTAACCCCTGAGCACTGCCGGGTGTGACCCAAAAACCAAAAAAAAAAAAAAAAAAAAAAAAAAAAAAAAAAAAAAAAAAAAAAAAAAAAAAAAAAAAAAAAAAAAAAAAAAAAAAAAAAAAAAAAGCACGTGATTTTTAATTAACAGAAAATATTTTCATAGTATTAAACATCTTTGTTCTGGTCTCAAAGTTGTTAAAAGGCCGTGAG
Organism: Crocidura indochinensis; assembly: GCA_004027635.1. Lineage (NCBI taxonomy): Eukaryota > Metazoa > Chordata > Mammalia > Eulipotyphla > Soricidae > Crocidura > Crocidura indochinensis. The sequence goes on from PVKC010016562.1 coordinate 301, forward strand.
AGCTTAGGGCCAGAGCAATAGTACAGTGGGTAAGGCATTTTCTTGCATGTGACCAACCTGGGATCTATCTCTGGCACCATATATGTCCGTGAGCACAACCAGAGGCGATTCCTGAGCAGAGCAAGGAGTAGCCCTGAGCATCACCAAGTATGGCCCAAAAATATGAATAGTCTCTCATTCTATGAATTGAACTCACGTCCTCAACATAAATGGCAAGTATCCTACAGCTGAGCGACATCCCTGGTGTTGGAACCTCTTATTAATATACCTACAAAGAGTCACTTAAGACCTGTACTTTCTACTCGATTTGTATTGGGAGAAAAGAGAGAGAAATAGAGAGAGAGAGAGAGAGAGAGAGAGAGAGAGAGAGAGGAAAGAGAGATTTATAGATTTCCCTCTCTAACCAAACCACCTACCATCTGTTTTCTGGCTGCAACAAACTCACTTACATCTCCTTAGTAGTCTAAAGGCTTACCAGGCTTAAAGAACCCCAACTTTTCAAAGACAAAAGCAGGTTTGATTGCTTTTGTTTTAAGAAAAGAAACCTATCTGAAGATTCCATTTAGGACCATTGAAGTCAATGCTGTGGTTGCATCAACATTATATCTAAGTGATTTTTTTGTTTGTTTATTTTGTTTATATAGCAATCTGGTTCCTAGAAGTGTCATATTTACTTAGGCAATAAGATCTCATTCACCTTGAAACCACATCAGTCATGTTCTAAAATGGAGGTGAACATCATAGAAATATCCAAGTTACGCCTGACCATCCCTCCTTCATCCACAAGATCATCAGTGGCAAGACAATCTCTACTAAGACAAAAAATACTTCCTAAGACCAGAGATAACTTCATGCATGGGAATTTGTCATGCTTCAGATTTCCCTAAAGAAAAGTATTCTCTAAAAATAAATCTGAGGGGCTGGAGTGATAGTATATTGTGGGGAAAGTGCTTACTTTGCACATGATTGGCCTGGGTTTAATACCCAGCATACGAAATGGTTCCTCAAGCCACCTCCTTTAGCACAGAGCCCAGAGTAGATTCCCTGAACACTAAAACATGTACCCAGAGCTCAAAAATAAACAAGCAAACAAACAAATCAGAGACGCAGGAAACAGCTGAAAATGCATAGGATTATTCTGAAGACAGAAGATGTCCTACAAATTCACTTTCTGTTGACCATTCCAAGAGAGTTTAGAGTTGTCAACACTACAGGAAAACTTAAAGAGCACCCAGAAAAGGTTCACATTTTGGAACAAATAACAAGGAGACTGGGATTTGAAGAGTGGGGAAGATTTTCTCAATGATACACCACTAAAAGACTGAAAATCCAGAGTTTTACCACCTCCATCCAGTTCTCTTTTTCTCTGCACTACATTTTCGCCTTTACCAAACATATAACTAACTACATGTCACCTCATTTAATCCTATGAGGAACCCTCTGCTGATACTCAGGATATCAGCTCCATTCTACAGAGGAAGAAATTAATTTAACACGATAATTTACACCTTGAATCACAGTGAAATTCAAATTTCTTGACACTGAATCAGAAGTTGTTCTAATTGATGTCTGAAAACAATACTGTTTATTTAATCTCAACATTTGTACTTTGAATACTTAAGATTTACCCCTTAGCATCTCAAAGAAAAAGAAAACAAACAAAAATAAGCATATCCAGGAGCCAGAGAGATAGTACAGTGGGTAGTTAGTGTACTTGCTTTGTATGAGGCTGACCCGGGTACAATTCCCAGAACCCCATGTGGGTTCTTTGAACCCCAGCAGGAATGATCCTGAGTTTAGAACCAAAAGCAATCCCTCAGCACAAAACAAAAAAGCTAAATACATCCCATTTAAATTGGAAGTTAAATACAAGACGTTACCTTAAATTAAAAAAAATAGAGAATTGTGTGTGCCCTCCTAAATAGTTATGCAGATTCTACTGATTTCTAAGTTCCTTCCAGATGTAACATCAGGAGACTAAGTTCAGCCTTAGGCACTTTTGTATTTCATAGTTATCAGTCGATACAGAAAAAGGAAACAGAGTCACTAGAAAGTCACCAAATAAGACTGAAGCTGAAATTCATTGAACCTGTGACTTTCCTTGAAAACTTAGAACCAATGCTCTACTACGAACCAGTGATATTCAAGGTGGGAATGTTCTCCAGATAGACTCAAATGCAGTGAGTCAGACCTTGGAGGGGTTTGACCCATCTGGCACCAAGCTCTTCCAAAGACAGAGTTAGCTATGTTGGTTGGGGGGGGGGGGGTCACTAACACTGGAACTCAGAAGCAGAGAATTTGAATAAATACCAAGGGCAAGCAAAGTTAAGTGGATCATGGTACATTTTAAAATAATGAAAGGTTACTTTCAGGGGTACGATTTGAAATAATAAATCAATTATTTTTCTTACAAACAAAAATTTCACAGATAACCATAACTCAAATACCAAGGCACTAAGAAAGCCCATTAAAATCATTGAACACTGATCAGTTAGAAAATCGCAGAGCTCAAAAGTGTTATATTGTTGTTAAGAGGTATGGATAATTTGGCCACTAAATGAAGGGTTCTGTCAGGATTAATAACTAGGTCTGAGTTGGGTGGACAAAAAGTTCCCATCTCATTCCCATCTCACACCCTCCCATTCCCATTTCCCTAGAAAAATAGCCAGAGGTAAATCATCACCCAGAAACCGAGACTATAGCCATACCACCCTGAATGCATCTGCTCGACAGAAATCTATTCACATAGGGGAAAAATCAGTAAGGATCCCCTGATAAGGATCTTAACTGATTAGTTATCAGTAAAGATGAGTTCTATTTTTTTTAATGCTCATATTGTAGAGTCCAATAATACTTGTTTGAAAATATAGGTGAATTTTGAAGTTTTAAAAGATAAACCTGAGATAGCTGTACCAATGGTCTGCACAGTATACTGCCTGAATCAAATTAAATTAATGTAAGTATATGCATTCATTTATTTATTTCTCATTTCTTAGACCATGATTACAATGCAGTTTGTTGTGTTGTTTGGTTATTTTTAAGAATTGGACAGTTAACACAATTCTGGAAATGAAGTCAAACTTGGGAACATTTGTATTTGGACACAACATTTTAAAATCAAAGTAGCTAAAAGATTTTCTAGTGGATGAAGTGGGCTTTTAGTCTATATTTATTAACCTCGATGTTTGTTCAACATCTTCTTGGGTAGCCAATTTTTTTTTTCTTTCTGGGAGTTTTGAGCCAGTTTTCATCTAAATACCCGACTAATCTTAAGGTTTTAAAATGCTTTTAAAATTCCAGTTAAGGGCTGGAGCAATAGTATAAGAGCTAGGGCCTTGCAAATTGCCAGCCCAGATTCCATTCCAGGCATCCCAATTAGTTCTCCAATCTGGCCAGGAGTAGATTCCTGAGTGAAGAGCCAGGAGTAAATCTTGATCCCAAAACCAAAAATTAAAAAAAAAAGGTTATCAACAATGAAAAGTCATCCAGGCCAGAGGGTTTGTTTATTATTATTTTTTTTGGTAGCATATGGCTTGCAAAAGAGGTAGAGTTAATTGATAGCTGCCAGGCACGAACCAGTAATGATATCATTGAGAATCCTTACATCCTTTTGACTTTTGAGGTAATTTTCAAACAGAAAGCTCTACAGAAAAATGGAATCTTACTATATAGAAACAAGACATAAAAAGCTGATCAAAATAAAAGAAAACTAAAGAAAAATTTGGGGTATGTATGAAAAAAGAAATGGGGCTCTGATTTTTTCAGTAATTCAAAAATTATCACTTTGAAATATTTCTTTGCAAGCATATTAAACCATGATTATATACCTTTTTTATATAATGATTTAAAATAATGACATGAAGGAAAATAACCTCTGAACCAGTATTGAGTTTTTAAATATTGTTATTTACATTTAAACTAGCAAAAAATAAAAATAACTAATATTTTAAAATTAGTTCTAATAATATTTTAAAATCAGGTATGCTATATCATCTAGTTCTTGCTACTAGTTCATTTATTTTAATATAGATTAAATTGTCTATAGAATGTATTATTATGCATTAAAAATTAACAAATGTAGATTGACTAGTTCTAGAATACATACACTATTTTTAAAATTTATAAACTGAAATAATTTCACAAATCTTAGAAATAAAATACCAAATAACTTAATAAAGTTAACATTAGACAAAATAAATTTTTCATGTTTATTTACTTATGATCAAGATTTTTAAGGCTTAGCATTATTATATGAGGTTCATCAATTAAAAATCTAAAAAATTATATTATGTAAATATTGGAAAATATATTTTATAAGTAAACATAATTTACCTAAGACTTTTACTGATATTGGCAACTACTTTAAAAAGCCAAAATACAGATTTTTAAAAAATGCTTTGGAAATTTTTGTATTAATTACAATTAACATATTAAAAGACAAATCACTATTTTTAAAACATTTAAAAATATGTGGTCAGTGCATTATAGCAAAGAGTAATAAAACAGTAAATGCATTTTAGTTTTTATTTATGGCTCCTATTTAATAAGATATCACTATAGCATTTTTGTTAAATCATGTCATTTCTTTTAACTTAGAAATATATGAATATCTTTTCTAATAAAATAAGGAAATATATTTTCCTAAATGCTGTTCATTGTAACTGAAGTAATTTTTTTAAAAATCAGGGACTAATTCTTAAGCATTAAAATAGCAAATTCAGGAGATATTAGGGCTTATCCCAATTATTTCTCTTACCGTTAGTATAGTTCTATATAATCACTATATAGCCAAATGCTGTGCTTTTTTAATATTAACACAGTCTTATGAAAATAAACAAAGAAAAACTGGACAGGGCTGTGCTCCTTGAATGGTACCTGATCATCAGATGTTTGTAAAAATCAGAGGTAGAACTGAGACATAGAATCTTTTAGCAGCCTGTCTAGATGGTTTGAAAACAAGCTGTTCTTTAATTTTCAAAAGGACAAAATTCATTAATTAAGAAACAATAGTAAATGCAGTTTATTTAGTCATTGATTTAAAGAAGCTGCTATTAAAAAAACTCCTTTATCAATTCTTTCTATGATCATTTCTATTTATTGTTTAATGCACTCTATTTTTTTGCGGACATATTTATTTACATGTTTATTTCTATTTCAGTGTAAATAGCTAATAAGCAAAGGTTAGGAATCAATTTTGAGTTATATTTTGCACAAAAAATGTAACTGCTGCATTTATGTTTGAGTATTGGGCAAAATAAATTTTTTAAATTATTATTTTCCTATATAATAAATATTATTTAGGATATTAAGTAATGTTAGCATTAGTTCTCAGATTAAAAAAGAGTAATATCGTTTTTACTAAAATCAGTTTTTGCAACTTTAAAAAATAAAATGAGAGAAAAGTTCAATATATCATTTAGTTTCTGTTTCTTGTTACAATTTTTGTATGTCAAACAAAAAACATTATATTTAGTTAAATGAGTATGTTACTGACTCTAGGATATATATTCTACATTTTGAAAATTTGTTTTGAATTTTAAATAAATTCAAATAAAGAAAAGGTTTCTATTCCAACAAGGGGCACAAAAATATAAAATTACTTAAATGTTCAGCATTCAAAACCAATTTTTTAAACTCTGCTTTATACATTTTAAAAGAACTTAACTGAAATAATCTAAAATATTTCATACTCAAGGTTGCTTTAAGTTTTCCCCAACTATTTAAAATAGTTAAAATTTGAATTTCTATTCAAATGTATGCTTTTTACATTGGCTTACAAGCAGATCAAATTTTTTTAAAATTCAATTTTTAAAAATTTAAAAATAAATAATACTTTTTAATATTTCTTTGCTTTAGATGAAAATAAAATTTTTGTTGAAATTAGCTCATCTTTCTTTTTGGTATTTCAAATATTGGCACTTTACATATCAAAAATTTAATCTGCCTTGTAAGTATGAAAAGTTTTAACTAAGTACAGTAATTGTAAAAATGATAATAAATTGTATTCCCAGGTACAGATTCTTTGTTTTCCTTAATAATGATTGGAAATTTCTAAATTGTAGGAAGTTATTTTTAATCCATAAATGATTATTTTGTTTTAAAATAATATCATGTGAATTTCTAGATAAAATTTATTAATGTTGGTCTTTTTAACATTTTATTGAATTATTAAAGATAGGTAACAGCACTTAATTGAAAGTGACCTTCTATTATTATCCATTTCCTTCACCAGAATATTTCCATTTGGCAAAACTTTAAACAATATATTTTGTAAGAAAACATTTTTCTTTCATAATTGAGTTCCTTATTTTAAAATACGGTCTATATAAACATGAGGTATAATGTCTAGCATGCTTACAACATATTAAAAAGCTGTGCCAAAATATTCTAGCAAATAAAAACTGTTCTTTTTTCTAAACTGCAAACGAATTGTCAAATTGTATTTGTTCATAATTGAAGTTGTTTTTTCAGACTGAGAATTCACTTGCTTTTATTTTAATTCTGAAAAGAGATCTTTCATTATACCTAAAGTAATAATTTATTAAAGTAACCATTGATTTAGCATTTAGGGGTTTAGTTCAGTATTTTATTACAAGCATTATAAAAGCCTGTATAGTAAAAGTTTAAAATATTTAAGTATGCCATTTTGAAATAAACTTTAATTTTACAAAATTTAACAAAATTTTGTACAAAATTACAATTTTTGTTTTACAAAATTTCAATGTTTTCATTGAAATTAACTATTAAATCTGAAAGTTTAAATTTTTTGTTTCACTTTTTATATTGTCAATCAGTTTTCATAAGGCTTAGATTTTGTAACAAATAATAGCTATTTTATGCCCCATACCTAGAAACATTGTTTTGATAGTATCATTGTTAGTAAGACTTTCTTAAAATTTTTTGTGTCCTGGTCCTCTCTTTAAAGCATTATTCGAATTAATGTAATTCTATTGGATTTATTCCACAACTCTATATTTGAAGAACAAATGAAACAAATAATAAACTTTCTTTTTATTTTCATTTAAACATTCCTGGTTTAAATATATGATTCTAATTTTTAACAGGCCTTGGCAGTAGTAATTTCTGGCAAAAAAATTCAAATTTTGTTTTAATTTAATTTAAATAACTGATATTTTCCTGGACTTATTGAAAATTTTCTCATAGTTTTTTTTTTTACAAAAACATTTATCTTTAAAAAAAGCCTAATGTTTATAATGTTTTAAAAATGTTTTAAGATCATGTATCCTAATGACCAGATCAATATAATTTTTTAAGGATTTGAACCTTACAATTGCATATCTTTCTATTAATTTAGCATTCATTAGTTACTTACTCTTATGTGTAATATATACCCAGGTAACAATTTCTTTACCTAAAGTAAGTATACAAATTAAAGCAAATTAAATACTTTAATTAAAGTAAATTAAAGTATACAAATTAAAGTAAGATTATACAAATACCATATGAATCGAACCCATCTGTAGGGTATCACATCCAGCTGACGAATAGTTGAATGAGTCTCTTTTATATTTTGTTAATTCTTTTTCTCTCTTGTGAAGAAGGAAGGTCCTTTAGATTTCATTCTTTAAAAATCTATTATAAGGGAGAGGAATATCACTAATAAAATGACACTGGTCTTTCTCATGGAGGATTCTATAAGAGTCTTACTTTTTTGCTTATAAATGAATGATACACATTTGATTGAAGGTGACTGCGTGGAAGAAAGAGAGAGGGAAAGGAGAGAGAAAGTGAGAGAGAGAGAGAGGAAGAGGGAAAGAGAGAGATGATTAGAGAACAAACAACCTACCTAGTTGAAGCTATTCTTTTTTATCAAGTGAAGAGATTCTTTTCTCTTCCGAATGATCTAAATTATTGCACCAACTCTTCAGTTCAATTTGCATGTCTAGACAGAAAACTAGACTATGACTTAAGATTTATTTTTTTAAGCTGCTTATTTGGGGAGGGGGGTTGCATTTAAAATTGTAATTCTTACTGTCTTCCATATGTAAATTGATTTCTGACTGCTTATATCCAATGTCTTTGCAAAATCTTGTGACCAAGCAGTCATTATGCAGAAATATACATATATCTATATATATTTTCATGTTTTAAAACTTACCTGTCTGTTTTACATCTCCTTTGAAAAAATATCTTAATTTGTCAGGAAAATATTTTGCAGGGGAAATATATTGCCCCTGTCTCTTGTGTTTTCATGAACAAATTTCATTTCTTTATAAAAATAAAGTCTTTGGTGGTTTTTAATTTTTAGAAAAAATGAATGCAGGAAGGGAATACATTTTTGGTTTAGGAAGAGTTTAAATTTTTAAGTTTTGTTTAGTTGCTGAAGCCTTTCAAAATTTTTTGTTTTGTATTAAAAAATAGACTCGAAATCATATTATTTTAGGAATATGCAAAAAATGGATAGTTTTAATTGCCATATTTTTTCAATTGGCTAGGAACATACAGCAAAGAGTTAAAAAAGGAAACATGTTGGAAGCTAATAAATGTCAGGTTATTGCACCAATAATTACTGATGCTAAATTGATCAAGAAAGATTTTTACATGGAATTCTTTTTTTTTTTACATGGAATTCTTAATTTTTTTTTTATCATTTTAGGTAAATAACTTTCCCAAGATTAGATTATTTTCACAAGAACTAAAAACCATACTTTCTTGCTTGAATTTTGATAATGTACTGTTCTTTAAAATTCTCCCAAGTCTGAAGATGAGGCTTGTTGCATACATGCATATTTGAAATCTGGGTTTGACACCTGGCATTGCAAAATCAAAACCAAACCATACAAATTTATTTTTTCTTTCTGTTGTTAATGTTGAAATCCACAAAAAGGCTGCTGGCTTTTCCCAATTCAAGTGAAGTCACCCAAAGAGGGGAAAGAAATAAAAATCAACTCAGAACAAAACTTTGTAGAATTATAGACTTTCATCCCTGTATTGTATTGAGATATTGTCTTTTTGAAAAGAAGGCTCTTTCTATACCATGTTGGTTGAGGTCACCTAGCTACATTCTTACATGCTTTGACTTTCCATCTACTCAATCCCCCCAAAAAAAATTTAGCTTCATTTCTCATGTGACGATTCTTTTTCGTTCCTTTATTTTTCAAAGTGCAATGTAATATTAAAGAGAAAGATCAAATTAGTAAATCTACAAAAATCCCCTTTATTAAAAAAAAAAAACCTTGTCAATTCTATCAGTTATTTGCAATGCGTTCTCCTTCTGATCCTTCTTCATCAGGTATTTCCTTCTACATATTTCCTTTCTTTTTTTTTTTCCTGTCTACACCCAGTTATTCTCAATACTTATTCCTGGTCTGTGCTCAGGAATCATTCGTGGCAGGGCTAAGGGGACAATATAAGGTGCCAAGGACTGAATTCTGGTTGGTCAGGTACAAGGCTAGCACCATCCCCACTGTACTATCTTTCTTATCTCTCCAGCCCTGTACACATTTTCAATGAAAATTCAATATACTACTTGAATCAAAGAAACTCTGGATGCTGATTTAGATGATGAAAGTTGCCAGACTCTGAAAAGTCAAAAGTCTCCATGAATTAAAAAGGGATGAACACAAGAAAGTTTCTATTTATAGGGGCCGGAGAGATAGCATGGAGGTAAGGCATTTGCCTTTCATGCAGAAGGTCATCGATTCAAATCCCGGCGTGCCATGTGGTCCCCCGTGCCTGCCAGGAGCAATTTCTGAGCATGGAGCCAGGAATAACCCCTGAGCACTGCCAGATGTGACCCAAAAACCAAAAAAAATAAAAGTTTCTCTTTATAGTGGGTAATTTTTTCAACTTTTAAAAAAGTCTTAACAGCTTTTCTCTCCCAAGAGCTACACAATGCTTTCAATGCTTTCAGTGATCTCATCCTGCCTCTCCCTACTAAGGGGAGTTCATTCATGTTGACCCTCTTCAAGGATAAAACCTATGTAACTTTGAAAAAAAATCACTTCAATTGTCCAAGGATGCAAAACAATTCCTGTTTTGGGGGGAAAAATCGAAAAGATTAACGTACCAGTTACATAACTGGTTCTTCAATTCCATCAAAACTTTTTTGTTTGGATCATATCAGGCAGTCCTCAGAGCTGGCTCTGCACTTAGGAATCACTTCTGGTGGGCTTAGAGGACCATTTGGGATGCCAGGGATGGAATATAGGTTGTCAGTGTGTAAGACAAGGCAAGCAGCGACCTGTTATACTATCTCTCCAGCTCCCACCAAAATTTGAAATGGAGGTAGCTTTCATTTTCCAGAGACAAACCATTTTCATGTAGTTGATGGAGATTAGCTAAATATGGAGACGACTCTGGATTTTTGAAAGGTTTTTTGAAAGGTTTTTCAATAAAAGCAAGTTATTAGACATGTACTAAATGTGATCATGGAATATGAATATGCAAACTTGAAAGATTTTTTTTAATTCAATAGACAAACTTTGGGGAAAGGAGGTGCCTCTTAGATGAAATACTCTCATTTCTAGTTGGAGGATTATTGTTACTATGACTTTGAAAGAAATGTCTTTATAAGCATACATTTTAAGCTTTCAATCTTCAGGTTCCACATAAGGTACAGTAGTTAGTAGACAGTTTTTAGACTTCCATTTTTACTTTGAGACATACCAGGTGAGCAGTCCCTTTATTCTTGCCTTACCTGTTATTATTAATTATTTATATCTTTTTTTGGGGGGTTTTTGGTTAAACCCCCAAAGAGTCATCTGTTTGATCAATTCCATTATTACCATGGGAACTAGAGAAAGAGCAATTCAACTTGACTGTTAAGCATAGAGTTGCTTGCATGAAAGGATTAGTCCAATCCATATGCCTATTCATACTTTCCTGGTATTCCTGCTACTAATTTAAGGATTCCTTCCTGGTAACTGTAATGCAGAAGAGAACTGCAGAAGTTTCTCATCCACTCAACATAACCAACAAAATTTGACTAGAGACACCAGTTCCAGAGAGCAAAGAACACAAGGATTATAGCATACTTTGCAGAACCAATGACCTTATACATTCAACAATAATTTGACTTTGTAGCCTAAAACATTTAGGTTTTACTCAATTCTGAAAAATCAAAGTGTGGAATTAGGAAAATTCTGTGAGAATCCTTATTGTTGTTTGTTTAGGTTGTCTTAAAAGTACATCTACAAAGAATTTGGTCACTGGGTTTCTAAATGTACTGTTGATAAAAGTCCATTTAGGTGTTTTATTGGAAATAAAATAACTTGATAGTGTGCATTTTTTATTGTGGTGGTGTTTTGAAGAACAGCATGTCTTGGGTCCACAGATTCTTCTGATCCTTTTATATCTTACAAACAAACAAATAACACTTTCTCATTGTTGGGAACCTACATCATTGTTCCTGGTGTATAGATCTGAAATTTCAGGCCAACGTCTTCATAAGCAGTGAGTGCAGTTTAACTAAACATAAATAAATGGGTCAAACTTGCTCTCCTTATCTTTCAGGTTTCCCAGCCTTCAAATGATTGACACAACATGAAATGATATGGCCATCCAGCAGAATTGATTTATATAACATTTCACATTTTATATAATATTGAATAGTCTGATGAGATACTATCAAGATTAACACTTCCAGGAAATTCCAAGTTGGTTTACATAAAACAAGCAAGCACTTGCTTATAAGCACTTGAATTTATTTTTCCATACCCTATCAAGTAACTTTGATTCATTTTCCCTTTTTTAAAATAAGCTCATCCTAACAAAAATATTACCTTTTATGTGTCTATGAGCTTGCTGCTTGGGCAAACATAATTTCTTTGCTACTAAGCAGACATAATCAATGACCATATTGTAATTCCTATATCAGAGTGATTCAAAGCTCAGACTCTATTGTTAGCTGGATGAGAAGTTGACTCTTGATTCTCTTAAATTTTTTAGCAGGACAGTCTTGTGCAATCCTCACAGCCTCTCCAAGCTTCATTTCACTTACTTTTAAAATGTGATAAGAGGGACCAGAGTGATAGTACAGTAGGTAGGTGCTTGCCTTGTATGTATTCAACCTGGGATTGATTCCGGTACCTCATATGGTAATCCAAGTTGATCAAGAGTGATTCCCAAGTGAAGAGTCAAAAGTAAGACCTGAGCACTGCTGGTGTGGCTCAAAAACAACCTAAAAAATGAAATGGAGGGGCCCGGGAGATAGCATGGAGGTAAAGCGTTTGCCTTTCATGCAAAAGGTCATCGGTTCGAATCCCGGTGCCCCATATGGTCCCCCGTGCCTGCCAGGAGCAATTTCTGAGCATGGAGCCAGGAGTAACCCCTGAGCACTGCCGGGTGTGACCCCCAAAAAATGAAATGGAAATAATAACATTTTATCACCATAAGATGGTTGTGAGGTTTAAAATGCAAGTACTGAGTATGGTGGCTGGCACATGGTAAGTGCTCAGTAAATGTTGGTCTCAATAAACAACAACAACAACAACAAAAAAAGAAGTTTAGAGCTATGGAGAGACATGTTCAATAAGCAGGTAGGCCCAGGACCCAGGTTTGCTGACTTCAAAGTCAAGTGCCCTCTCTTGTGTTTAGTAATGGTGATTGTTTTAAAGCATGACTCGACATTATTCCTAACTACCTTCTACTACCTACTAATCAAAAGCAAAAACCCTTTCTTTCCTAACCAATGAGTTTCAAAACTTTCTCCAAATGTCCACAGAAAACTATTGGTCTGATTAGACCTGATCCTGGTTCAGCAAAATGCAACAAAATGAAGTCAGAATGGCAAATTATTCAAAATGTATATTCTTCAAAGACAAGCTTGCAGTATAGCTCAAGGTCCAAGCAGGAAACTAGTCCAAAAAGTAAACTAATTAAGTGGCATTAAGGAAAGTCTTATAGTCTTGACACCAATATATTTTATATTTTTAATTACAAAAATATGGAATGCTTTATGAATTTGAGTGTCATCCTTATGCAGAGACCATGCTAATCTCTATATCATTCCCACTGTAGTATATGTGCTGATGAAGTGAGCACAACATCAATATATTTTAATCTATCTGGTATACCTCCTTTTTTTTGGCCTCATCTGGTGGTGCTCAGAGGTTCCTGGCTTTGCACTCAGAAATCGCTCCTGGCAGGTTCAGAGACCATATGGGATTCTGGGGATTGAACCATGGCCTGTCCTGGATAGGCAGTTTGCAATGCAAACACCCAACCACTGTGCTATCACTACGGCCCTTGATATACCCCTTTTAGTTGTCCAGTTGGTTTAGAAGAAAAGTATATTTTTTGGACTGGATAAATACTCAGAACTTCCATACTTTGATATTTGAATCATCATCCATAAATACTTCTCTGTGTCTATTGAGAAAGCTTATACAGGGAATTAATTTTGGTACTAGGCTTCTTTGAGTTTGCCTAATGAGGCCCTCTCCTTTGAATTCAGTGGGGCTGTCCTCAGGAAAAAGTCCCTTGTTACTGGGGCACATCTTTGCTCCCTAGGTGCTATCTGAATCACTTCAGCTTAATTAATTTACCCTTTGGCTGTCTTTAATGGCCACGTGAGTCCCCCAGAGGTTAGGGTGAAGTATGTCATAATCAGAAGCAATGAAACTGAGGTCCTCTATTTATAATTTCAGAGCCAAACACACTCCATCTGAGAAGTGAATGTTCTAAGACTAGGCGCTTGAGCCTGAAACCACGAGGTTTCTGATTGAGCTCTACTAATGGAATTGTTAGGAATGGCTCATCTTCTCAACTTCAACATTTCCTTACATAGAACTTTCCAAGCAGTTTGCCAGAGAGGGGATCCTCTGTTTTGTTTCTGGAAGAAGTAGAAAAGAGAGAGTAGGGGGATATGGTGGGTAGATGCAGAAATAGCTACTAACATTTTTTGACTTGGCTATTGTCATTGTAGGAGACTTCCAAAACAAAAGCTCTCAAATAATTTATCAAAATATATGTAGTGTGAGATGACTCTATAATGTTTGGTGAAATGTCATTGGAAGATACAGTCAATATACAATGTATAAAAAATATTTCTTAGTTTTATGGGATTCCTAAATTGTCACGTAACACTGGAAATTAGTCATGAGATAAAAAAAAACCAACACTGCATGCCTGAAACACTATTATTAACCTGCTTACAAATTATGGTGTCTAAATTAAAGTTGGCCAAATAAAGGAGGTGAGAAAGCAGAAGCTGTATCAAGTTTTGAGATTTCTACAACCAGCACAAGCTTAAAAATTTTTTTAAATGAAAACAAATTAAGAGCTCTAACCCAGGCTCTCTGAAGATGATACATTCTTTTCATTAGAAAAAGAAACCAACAAACTTAAATAAATTCAATGCTATCTCGATGTTACTGGTCTTAGAGAAAAATTTCCTGGAATTTAGGCATCGCTTTATATTCTTTCTTCAGCTGGAGATTCCTTCCCAAGAGAAAATAAAACACAGAAGATTAGATATAATAAGCACAGAACTTTGATTGACAAGAAAAAAGGACACTGGCTTTACTTTTTGTTTATTTGTTTGTGTGTTTGTTTTGTTTTGTTTTGGGTTACAGCAGGGCTTATTCCTGGCTATACACTCAGGAATTACTCATGGCCTTGCTTGGGAAACCATATGGGATACCAGAGATTGAAAACAGGTAGGCCATGCAAGGCAAATGCCTAGCTGCTGTACCCTTTCTCTGACCTGGATTTCTGCTTTTCAGAGGGACCCAGGTAGCTGTGGATCTGTAACTCTTGCCAGTAAATCAGATGAACTGTTCTTGTTGGTGTTTGATTTGCTTTTTGGGTCACACCTGGTGGTACTCAGGGGTTATTCCTCGCTTTGCCCTCAGGAATCTCTCCTACCAGTGCTCGGGGGATCATATGGGATACCTGGAATTGAATCTGGGTTGGTGGATTGCAAAATAATCACCGTGCTATCACTCCAGCCCCAAGATGGAAAGCTTTTAATGAAAATGTCATCTCTTTAGTTTCATAAACTGTAATGTCTAGTTATTTAGATATGACAAATAAACTAGGGTCTTTTTAGGACATGACTCCATCCATCCACATAAAGAGATACTCAATGAGATGATTCACTATCAGCCACATTGCAGGCTCCCAGGGCCCCTCCTGTCTGTCAGGATTTGAGGCTTAAGGACCGAGAAAGACAGTGTCGAGGGGGGGACTTGCAGGTCTGCACCAGCTGCAGGGCATGGGGTCTGGCACTACTCCTGACCTGCCAGGGCTGCCTTCCTGCTGGCACTTGGTGACTCAGGGGCTTGGTCTGGGCAAACACATTCTACTCTGAATTTCAAAGGCAGTTTAGTTGAATAGTCCCTGAACTGAGTGGTTCGTGACTCAGGGAACAACAGCTTGGTGGCCAGAGAGAGAGGATCTTGCCTTAATTATAGCCTGCAATCTGTTCTCTCTTTCCTTCTCTAAATCACAAAGATCACAGGGAAGACAGTGAGTGGCTCAGGTGAACAAACTTAACTCTGGACCTTAACTCTGCATTGAGTTCAGCGCAGCCCCTCTCCCACCCTCCAAGTCCAAACCATCTTCAGGGGTTTAGACAAGCTGTGTTTGCCAGTAACTTGGGGCTTCACTGCCATCACCTGCTTCCTTCAAATGAAGGAACTGGCCATGACCCGAGTCCCTTAGACACATGACTATTCATGGTCACTGGTAGCTTAAGCAGAAGAAATGGAAGGAAGCTTCCAGAAGAGTTTAGTGTGGAAAATTGGGCACTGCAGCATGTCTCTCTTCGATTGTTTGGTTCTCCCCAGAAGTTTGTAAGGCTCGTCAAAAGTAACATGGATTTAAAAAAAAAAAGTGTTCGGTGGTGGGAAAGGGTTATGAGGAAGAGACAATAACAAGACCCTTCTCTACTAGGAAAGCAGTAAGGGGTTAAAAATACAGCCAAGGGGGGCCCAGGAGATAGCATGGAGGTAAGGCGTTTGCCTTTCATGCAAAAGGTCATCGGTTCGAATCCCGGTGCCCCATATGGTCCCCTGTGCCTGCCAGGAGCAATTTCTGAGTATGGAGCCAGGAGTAACCCCTGAGCACTGCCGGGTGTGACCCAAAAACAAAACAAAACAAAACAAAAATACAGCCAAGGGAGATGGGAGGTAGCTCAAAGGACTGGAACATATGCCTTTCATGTGAAAGTCTCAGGGAATGAGCACTAGATCAGTACAGCAAGGACTGGCCCACATCACACGCATGCCCATTCCCCCAAAAGGAGAGTATAAATTGCAGTTGATCCTGGATCAACCTAATTTCTAGTAGTAACCTTGTCACTTTGAGAAAATTGTAATATAATTTGTAATATATTTACACTTATCACAAAGCACTGATGTGAAGAAGAAATCAGTTAAAATAGGACCAAAGTACAGCAAGTAGGGTGTTTGCCTTGTATACAGCCACCCCAAATTCAACCCTGGTCCATGAGCACAGAGCCAAGAATACTCCCTGAGCACCACCAGATGTGGGCCCAAAACAAAATAAAACAAAACAAAATAAAAATTTTGTTAAATATCTGTCTGTTGGGTTGGAGAGATAGCATGGAGGTAGGGTGTTTGCCTTGCATGTAGAAGGACAGTGGTTTGAATCCCGGTGTCCCGTATGGTCTCCTGAGCCTGCCAGGAGTGATTTCTGAGCATAGAACCAGGAGTAACCCCTGAGCACTGACAGGTGTGACCAAAATCCAAAAATAGGTCTGTTAAATATTCTAATATTTCATATTATATATGTCTGAACACATGGTAAACATATCAAGAATTAGCTAAAATTATAAGAAGAGCTAAGAAGGTTTCTGTTCAAGACAGAAGGAAAAGGCAGCTTAAACAGAGCACAGAAATCTCACTCAGCTGATACAGTAGATATTTGTGCTGTTCAGGATAGTTCAGATGACCAAAGTGTGAAGCTGGTATCAAAAAAGAAAGGGGCTATGGAGAGCGAGAGTGAGAGAAAGAGAGAGAGAGAGATCCAGAAATAAGCACAAAAGTCTCCTTTCTCAAATACAAAATTATGCATGACACATGTATAGGAAGAAACTCTAGCAGAGGATAATTTCTCAGAAATGGAGCTGAGATTGCATAGAACTTAAAGACATCAAAGATATGACCAGCCAGAACAGAGAAGCCTCCTGGTACAGTAAGTAGACAGAGCATTCAATTGAAATATCAGAAAGGCTATTTTAGGATCAGGGCTATTCTAACTCTAGAATCAAGAGACTAATCTGTAAGCAAATTAGCCCCTTGACAAAACACTCTTTAAAGGAAGACAAATCAATCCAGTTTGCATAGGAAAAAATCCACAACATTTAGCATACAAATTCAAAAAGTCCCTATGGGGGCCTGGAGAGATAGTACAGTGGGTAAGTCTTTTTGCACAACAGACCTAAGTTTGATTCCCAGCACCCCATTGGGTTCCCTAAGCCCAGTTAGAAATGATCCCGAAGCACAGGGCTAGGAGTAAGCCCTAAGCACTGTTAGGTATAGCCAAACAAACAAAAAAAAATCACTAATAATGTGAAATAAAAGAAAATTATGACCTATTTCTAAGTATCACAAACAGTCCAAAGGAACAGACCCAGAGATGATGCAGATGCTAGAATTAATTAAAAAAAAACAACAACAACCAATTTCAACCCTTAGAGTAAAAATTAGGCATATGTGGTGATCAGATGAGGACTCATCTAATCAGAATTGAAAAAGAGCAAATGACAATTCTAAAATTAAAAATTTGCTCTCTGAATTTTTTAATGTTACTGAATGAGATTACAGCAGACTGAATAGTACAGAAAAAAAGATAAACAAAAATAAAAAAAAGGAAAGAAAATAACAAAATCAAGAACAACAGAAATCTGTTGTTCTAAAGATAGGCGAGCATAGAATATTAGAAAGAGAGGAGAGATAGTACAGCAAGTAAGGAGCTTGTCTTGCATGTGGCTGATTTGGGTTGGATCCCCAGTACCACATATGGTCTCTCAAGCCCCACAAGGAGTGACTCCTGAGCACAGAGCCAAGAGTAAGCCCTAAGCACTGTAGGGTGTGACACACACACACACACACACACACACACACACACACACACACACACACACACACACAGAATTTGAAGATCTTATGGGTAACTTTCTTTTACAATGATAAAATATATCTACCTACAAATCACAGTCAACCAACCTCCATAAGCAAAAATAAAAGCAAATGATTCCTAGATACATTCCAATCACATTGTTAGAGATAATTATACACAATAAACCCACTAAGATGCCACGCAGGAGGCTGGAGAGACAACACAATGAGTAAGGTGCTTGTATTGCAATTGGCCAACCTGAATTAAATCCCTAATATCTTATCTGGTCCCCCCAAGCACCACCAGGAATAATATTTGAACACAAGACCAAGAGTTAAGACCTAAGCCCCTGGCAATGGGCAAAGAGATACCTCATTAGTGGTATTAATTACTCTTATATCAGTCAGGGGAAAAGCAGATGTTCCTTTGTTCATCTTAGCTTGATGTCTGGATTGGTGGCCAGAGCTGTTTCATGCTTGGGACTCATAAAAAAAAAGAAATTTAGAAATAAATTTATAAATCATCAACATATCCTTTCCATAAAATATGCTGTTAGTTTTTTTTAAAACACTGAATATAGTTTTAGAACTCTAGAATATATCGTGTTAGCTCTCAAATATTTCTTATTTTAGAATGATGGGTGGTATATTTTTGAGTAATATTTCAGTCCTATGACCAATGTGTTCTAAGTATATTATCTCTTTAAATAAAAAAAAGAGTTAAGACCTGAGCACAGCAAGAGGTATGCACACACATAAAATAAACAAGCCCTCAAACTACACACATGAGGAAACAATTTTTTTTTTGTTTTTGTTTTGGGTCACACGCGGCAGTGCTCAGGGGTTACTCCTGGCTCCATGCTCAGAAATTGCTCCTGGCAGGCACGGGGGACCATATGGGGCACCGGGATTCAAACCAATGACCTTTTTGCATGAAAGGCAAACGCTTTACCCCCATGCTATCTCCCGGGCCCCGGAAACAAATTTTTTAAATCTACGTGTGTGTTTATGTATGTGTTTATGTACGTATGTGTGCAAGTCATATTGATAATACTACTGTATCAGTACTTAGGGATTTCACTGAACAGTGCTCACTTACCAAGAGCAAATGCTCTTGGTCTCAAAACAGAAATAGAAGATAGGGAGAGACACAGAGATTAGGAAAAGATAGCACAGATATTATCCATTTAAAAAAGAAAAAAGATGGGGCTGGAGAGATAGCATGGAGGTAAGGCATTTTCCTTGCATGCAGAAGGATGATGGTTTGAATTCCAGCATCCTATATGGTTCCCTGAGCCTGCCAGGAGCGATTTCTGAACATAGAGCCAGGAGTAGCCCCTGAGCGCTGCCAAGTGTGACCCAAAAACCAAAAAAAGAAAAAACAAATAGAAAAAAGAAATATAGACTAGAGAGATAGTATAGGGATTAAGGTGTTTTCCTTGTTAGTGGCTACTCTGGTTTGATTCCTGGCACAGCATATGGAACCCAAGAAAAGTGAAAAGTGACCCCTGAGCACAGAGCCAGTGCTAAGACCTGAGCACTGTTGGGTATGGCCAACATTAGATGATGTTAATATTAGACAACATTGACAAAGATAAAAAACAATATTTCATAACTTCACTAAAAAAATAACCCTGTAAAAGGAAGTACCTAATATTAGAAATTCCAAATATGCAAAGAAAACCAAACAGAACTAAAGGCAGAAATAGATACAATTATTGTTGGACATTAGCTCTGCTGTCTGAGTAATTGACAGAATAACTAGGTAAAAAAATTAGTGCAAATATAATTTCTGAACAATACTAAGAACTCACTTATTCTAATTAATATTTATTGAATGCTATTTCCAACAATGGCAGAATACATTACCCCCCTGCCCAAGGCATAGGGAATGCTTACTAAAATAGAGCATATATGAGAACATAAAACAAATTTCAATGCCTTTCAAATTATTAAAATCATGTATGATATGTTATCCGGGCACCAAAGAATCCAATTATATTTTATCAGCAAAAACAAGATCTAAAATATCCCCAAATTGAATTTAAGATGAACAATAATTTTGAAAATTACATATGAAAAGTTGTGGGATGCAGTGCTTAAAGGGAAATTTTGAGTTTTATGCTCTTATATTAGAAAAGAACAAAAAATGTACAAAGGTAAGAAGCTAGGCAAAATAAAATAAAAGTCAAAATATGTCAGAATAAAAAAAAATAGGAACAAAGTACAGGAGAGATAACCCAAGGATGTGACTCAGTGGTGAAGTGTCAGCCTTGCAGGCATAAGGTTCAGAGCTCGAGCCCCAGCTCCATCCCTCCTGCAATTCTGGTGGTACAATGAAGTGAACCATTTTAGTTCACTACAAATGTGTAA
>PVKC010016563.1:0-20678 GCA_004027635.1 Crocidura indochinensis
CATGACAACACCCAGATCTGAACTCTGTTCTTCATGCCACAGCACCATCTATCCTGCTATGGCTATCTTCCCAGCAGACTTGAGTTTTTGTTCTCCCCAGGGCATCTACAAAGACCAGAGGAAGTGCATTCTAATCAAGTGTGATGGAAAAATAGCTGCTTTGGAAAAGTTCCTCATGGACTTGGGGTCAGCCCCAGCAACACAATGTTCCTTGCCTGTTCCATACTCTCTGCTTTAAGAGTGATGCAGTGTGGCACCCTATTAGGGATCAATGTGCTTCCAAGTACCATCAGCCTCAGCAGATCCATGCTGGCTACAGGAATTTCCTGTAGAATATGGCAAAAAGCCTGGATGCTCCATGTTTCTCTATATCAAGGGGCCACTCCAGTCCACCAGTCAGGGTGAGCATGGAGTAAGGGAATGCCCATCAGCTTGTCCTGCTCCAGGTAACAGGGCCTGATAGAAACTCTACATGCTGGAATTGGATGTAAGACCTTATCCTGACTGTTAATGCAGGGCAACAGCCAAAAGCCAGGTCTCTTTGCCTTCACCTCCAGCTGCCAAGTGGACATGGACCCACAGATGGATGCCCCCACTACAGTGCTCTCCTCATTCTTCAGACACACTTTTTCCACCCTCATTTCTTCTAAAGGCACCTTCTGATGATTTCAGGCCAACATTCTCCCCCACCTTGTAACTGCCGAAAAATGTGCCCACTTGTTTTGGTTAAAGACAGAAAATCTGAATATGTTAAAAAAAAATCTAGAAAATATATAGAATTAAAATCCTTGCAAATTCCTTATGATGTTACCACTCATATTTTACTTTTAAATCATTTTTGTCAAGTTACATGTAGACACATGCACATTAGTATATAAATGATTGGGAGCTGGGAGGTGGCGCAGGAGGTAAGGTGCCTGCTGCCTTGCCTAGGATGAACCACGGTTTGATCCCCCGGTTCCCATATGGTCCCCGGTGCCTGCCAGGAGCGACTTCTGAGCGCATAGCCAGGAGTAACCCCTGAGCATCACTGGGTGTGGCCCAAAAAACAAACAAACAAACAAAATATATATATATATATATATATATATATAAATGATTAAGATCATTCTCTATAGTTTTGCATTGGACACTATATCCTACCAGTCTTGTTTCCTTCAAATATTTTTGTTAGCATCATCACCAGTCTGTTCAATGGTTCATTGTACATTGGGTTGATCTATTTATTCGTTTCCCTATTGTTGAGAATTCCCAAGGTTTCTCATCATTTGCTATTATAAATTGCATGGCTTGAACATCTTGGTTCACAAAACTGCTTTCTCACTCTCATAATTGCTTTAGATAGATTTTTAGGAATGAAGCCAACAGGTCAAAAGGAAGTATTCCTTTATGAAGAACCTGATAGTATAAATAAAGTGTCCCGAGGTCTAGCCTTGAGAGACATGTGGGGCAAGGCTGACATTCATGACCGAATCCTCATGTATTTTCCTCCTTCAAAGTCTTGCTCTTCTGATCCAGAAAAAAAAAAAAAAAACTTCTCCAGGCTGCTTCATGCAGACTTCTTCAATTACTGGTTAGGAGCTCTGCTCATTTTCTCAGAAAATTCTTTAATTGGGCTTTGAAAATATGTCTGTTGGTGCAGGAACCACTCTCGAATTGAATCTCCTGAGAGACTGGAGTCAAGCTCACTGTGTGAAAAGAATCACAATTCCCATTTCAAGACTTGTTCAAATGTGTCAGCACATGCTTGTCAGCTTCCCTTCATGGCCTTCGATCTTGGGCTGCCTCTGACTTCTCCTCTGCTCACTCAATGAGTGGATAAAACAGAATTCTCTAGATGGGCTACAGTGGTTTATGAGTTTCCTCCTAGAACCTTCAAGGGTTTGAGGCAGAATCCCTGAAGGGACCCTGTATCCCTGACCATAACATGAACATCCCACATCCAGCACTCCCTTGAGCCCCAGGATAGCTGTCCCAGCTGGAGGGTAGAAGAATATCTGTTGAGTTCCATCTGCGGAGCCCCATCATTAGATCATAGCTCCTTAGGGCTGGTGTTGATGTCAGTACACCTCAGAGAACAGTTACAGGAAGGCTTCACACAGATTCAGATGTAAAATCTGTCATCCAGTCTCACCATTCAGGCTACTGGCATTTAGATCCTGGACTACATACACCTTTTGGACCCCAAGACACCAAGAGATGAAAAGAACACTTGCCTTCAGACATGGATGCACCCAGTGGTGTGGGCAGCGAGGTGGTACCATTTTCATTCTCCTCTCTCCTAAAACCAAAGCAAGTGTTCTAAAAGGAGTGACTTTTTCTCAAATCCATGCAATATACATTTCCCTCCTGGGTGGGTGACTTGCTTCCTAAAGTCTGTTTTTTCCTAAAGTCAGATTGTGATGGTTCAGGATGGGATACATAGATAAATGCTCTGTAATCTGTTTCCATTAGAGAAACAGTGAAAGAAGGTGATTTATGCTGAACTCCTCCAAGAGAAAGGCAAGGAAGTTGTTGCTAAAGTATTTTTGACCTCCCAGAACATTCCAGCCTGGAGCCTATAGAATGCAGGTGGGACAGTCCCTCTGATACAGCTGCAGGGGTTCTCTGTCAGATTTCTGCTACTGCAGGCAAAGGCCAGGGGGGAGGGTCTGATGCCAACTCTCCTGGAATCTCTCTTTTTGGTCTGAGTCCTGGCACTTCTTCTGAAGCTAAGTCTGGTCCCATGATCTTTATGTGGAAGAGCTAGGCAAACTTTTCCTGTCATGAACAAGATTATAAGTAATTTTGGCTTTGTCACCACCTGTTTTTTGCTATTATTCTGTGAGCAGAGAATTGTGTTCTAATTAAGTTTATTTACAACAGCAAGTAGGGGCCACATTTATTTTCATTTTTGTTTAACTTTTTGGACATGCCCTGTGGGTGTCCCTGACCAGGAATTAGGCCCTCTGGGCATTGGGCATGAAGAAGTTGGAGAAGGCAAACTCCTGGCAGAGGACAACCTGTTCTCCCTTGAGAAATCTTCACCACTTGTCTGCTGAGCTCCACAGAAGGAACACAGCACGTAGTTCCCTGACTTTGAAGCTCCTAGGGCCTAGCCAACCCTAACACCCACCCTGCTAGTGTCTATTTATAAAAAACTCTAAAAGTCTAAAGCCTCAAGGGAGCCTAAGGGGAGGCTGTGTGAAATCCCCTAGCATTCCTAAGAAAGCACATTTATTTAGGTGAATTGGGGATCAGTGACCTTGTCTGAACTGGATGCTTTACTGGTGAACAGCTGCTGCTGCCCTTGTCCCAGCAGGCAGCAGAATTGTCACCCCACATTCCAGTGCTCTACCCATATCCCTTATGGCTGACTGCAGAGGAATCTGGGGCACTCTAGCAATGTGAACCTCGTATGTGCTGAGAAAGCTCAGAAACACCCAAATAGGCACTAACACCTGATGTGGGGCTTCTTTTCCAGCATGAAGGGAGAGGAGCTTGCAGCCTTGTCACTCAGAGCCTAGGCACTGTCGGCTGCATGAGGAGCTAATGGAAGACATGTCTAAGAACAGGCCCAACTTAGAAAGTTCAGCTCTCACTCACAGCACCACTTTCTGACCACTGGCTTCCTCACAGCAACACAGATCCTTCACTACATCTACAACTTCCTCTTCCCAAGAGAGATGAGAGTGTTCTTAAAGTTTCAGAGGGAATTTGACATTAACATCCAGGGAAACAAAAGCAAAAAACAAACCCACTGGAGTGAGAACCCGTAAAAAAAAAAAAAAAAAAAAAAAAAAAGATTATTCACAGTGACAGTATCATCAAAACAACTAAAGCCCTTCAAGGCTAGAACTAAAGTACAGTGGGGAAGGTGTTTATCTTGCATGTAGTTGACTTGGCATCCCAGATTATCCCATGAGCATCACCAGGAATAATTCCTGAGCATAGAGTCAGGAATACTGAGTACTGCTGGGTGTGGCCCCAAAATAAAACAAAACAAAACAACAAAACAAACAAAATGCGTCCTGCTGATTGGGACAGGGATATTAACCTTTAAAACATGGGTTTGCATGTAACTCTTTAAACATGCATACAGCTCATCTGACAAAGGTTTAATACCAAAAACATACAAAGTATTCACACAATGAATCATGGAAAACAAACAATCCAAGCAAAAAATGAGCACAGGATCCAAATAGACACTTGTCCCAGGAAGACAGATGACCAGTGCCACCCACCCTCTGTCCAGGTGTTCGTCATACCTAATAGAAGGGAAATGCAAATCAAAGTAGCAACAAGCTAGCACCTCACACATATGAGAATGGCAAGGATCCAAGGGAAGGAAACATAGGCCAGAGAGGATGGAAGCAAAGAGTATATTGGTGTGGGAAGGGCAATTCTGTCCTAGAGGGCCATTATAGAAAATAAGTATAGGCAGCCCTCCAACTATTAAAAATAGATATTTCCTCTGATCCAGTTATCCCACTTCTGAATATTTACCCAAGGATGCAGAAACACTAATTCAGAGAGAAACATCCGCCCCCATGTTTATTGCAGTATTGGTGACAGCAGCCAAATGCTGCTGACAATCAAAGCGCCCATCAACAGATTGGATAAGATGTAGTCGATTTAGAGGATGGACTAGGAATCAGCTGTGAAAGGAGCCATGAAATTCTGCCCTCAGACTCACCAGCACAATCAGGCTTCATGTGTGGCGTGTCTGCTTAGTAAAGTAAGTTAGAGAAAGATTTCATGCATCTGTGGTGCATAATGAACCAAAACAGTGGAACTTCATTTTCTTTTTTTGGAACTTCATTTTCAAAAAGCAAACTTTGAGACTGTAAAAGTAACTGAGTGTTTAACAGAAGGCAAGGGAAAAAAAGGGGGGGCAGAGAAAGTTGGGTCAGCAGTATCATTATGTGTTGAAGAAGGAAATGATGAAAATGATGAGGCGTGTTTTGATGTTGAGTTGGAAACATGCACTCTTAAGACCTATATAAACCAAAGTCTTTACTGAGGGCTAGGGACATGGCTCAGCAAAAGAATATTTGCCTTTCATGTATGAGACCCTGTGTTCAATTCCCAAGACGGGAAATAATGGTAAAATTTTGATGTAAAGGACCATATATGGATAGAAAAGGCCTTGTTTTTCATGGAAATGTCACAGATTCTAGCCCAGAACTAGGCTTTCAGGCAGCTTAAGATTCATCTGATGGATGAAATTGAGTCCAATTAAATGAAATTTAATTGACCCTTTGGTCTTAGAGTCTCTTTCCAGGAGAAGAACCTGAGAAGAGGAGGGTCTTGTTCAAATAACTTACTGGGGTAGTGCCTAAGGAGAGAGGACATAGTGGTGTGCATGGAGCAAGGAAGTAGCTGAGCAAGCTAGGAGTACAGATGGGCTTCACTTCAGTCTGATTCCTGGGGACCTCAGCAGCACAGACTGTACCAAAGAGTCAGTGTCCCTTCTTAAAGAAAGGCGCTCCTTTTGTGCATCCCTCCACACCACCAGTCAGATTTTAGTTAATAGTTCCCAGGGGGAATTTCCTGGTCTAGACCATTTCTTTTCAGTTGAAGGCAACTGTGAAGCAAATGGCAGCTGGGAGCCTTGGGCAGCCAGTCCTCCGAAATGCTTGGGGATGGGGCTATCTGACCTAGGGGATCTTGAAAGGGTACCCAGAATATCCACCATAACCACCTAAATGTTTAATCAAGTTTCAGGCCAAGACCAACTGCTTCATTATCAACTTCAGTCAGATAAAATGGAATTGAACCAATGAGGTATGTCCTAACCCTTTTTGATAGGACTGTGATCAAGACAATCAGACAGGAAATATTCCTAAGAACACTGGAGACTAGACAGCTGGCCTTAGAGGAGCTGATAATCTCCTTAGGGATTCAAGGTCAAGGGAGAAAATTGCATACTGGGAAAGTTCAATAATAGACAGCAATCAGAGACATAAATACAGGGCTGAAGAGAGGAGAGCAAGGCCGTGCTTGCAGCTAAGCCCAGTTCAATCCTCAGCGCCACACAGTCACCTTAGGATAGCCAGGGACATCCCTGAGCAGTACTGGGATTGCCCACATCATCCTCAACACTGTGGAGCCCAGCAGCACTGCTTTGCATGGAGCCACCAAGTCAAGAATCACAGGTCTGATCCATCTGGGCTGCTGGAACATGGCTTGGAAGGTCCTAAAACAAGAAATTGAACCATGATTAAATAATTTTGGACAACTGCTAAGATCCCCAAACAAGCCAAACAAACAAAATGAATGAATAAGAAAACATCCTATGCTTTGGTGCTGAGAGAGGGGGAAGATGAGGAATTTGGACCCAGTGCAAGAACAGTTCCCTGAGAGTTCTCCACAGACTTCAGCAGAAGGCTCTCGAAACCAGGCAAGGACTAATGGGCTTCTACCCACTATCCAGAATTATAACTTTCATTTGCTATGAATTGGCAGGTGAGCTTTCAGGTCTGGGAATGCTCTCACCATTAATTTATATGAGAAAATTCTGAGTGTGCCCAGATTCCAAAAATAACCAACCAAATTACAGCAAATAAATACAGTCTGTGTACAGAGAGCACAAGGCCCAGAACAATTAACTGTAAGGTCTGTCTGCCAAGACTGTGCCATTAATCACCTTTGGGGACTCTTTTACCTGCGTCCAACAAGGCACTGCCCAGGCAAGCAAGGAAGTCAGCACACAAAAGTGAGTACTGTCCTAGAGGTCTGCCTTGGGAGGGGAAGCCAGACTTTGAGTTCAAAGAATACTGGGACTAGGAACCAGGAGAACAGAGCACAGACTGCAAGTAGGAGACCCAGTTTCAAACCTTGGCACCACATTGTTCTGTATGTACCAGGAATGATGCCTGAGCAAACTGTCAGGGGCTAGCCCCATGTACTTCTGGGGGCAACCCAAAAACCAAATTTAAAAAATAAGTAAAACAAAGATCAAGGACTCAGAATGAGTGGGAATTCTATGGGTGGGAACATGCTTAGCATGTGTGAGAAGGCCCTGGGTTCTAGTTGGGCAGAAATTGGCCTAGAATATCAACAAAGGGTCAAAACACCCAGATACCATCAGGTGTGCCCTTACCTAGTACTGAAAACGAATGTGGTCACAATTTTAATGCAGCGCTTAGCAAGAGCTTCTGACCTAGAATCCCAGATCCTCGCTCCCAATCCAGGTCTTTCCCTGGCTCTAAACATGGGCTTAAGGCTTCCCTAGCATGTCATATATGCCAGGAACCCCAGATGTCCCACAGCCTTCTCTTTCCTGGGCCTCTTCCTTAGCGGAACACGTATTTCTGGACTGGGAGGTGGCTCAGTGAGCTGCAGTGCTTGCTTCCATGCAGGAGCCCTGCTATAATCTCTCATGACCCCCTGAACACTGATGGGGGTGATCCTTTGCCCCATTAAATCCAGATCCTGAGGAATAACAGGTACTATGTTCACCTGTGATGCAGCCACAAGGCCTGTTGGTTGGTCTGTGGCCCAACCTGGAAAGCCAGTTCTTATCCTGGTGTGAGCTGCCTCGTGGGAAAGATTAGTTCAAAAAAGGAATGCCTGAAGCAGTTGGCAGCTGGCAGCCTGGGGCTCACCTACTTCCTCTTGATTTCCATACTGAAAATGTACACCCAGGGGTGGAGACAGTTTTGATCTTTGTTATTTGGTTGATCACCCCTGGCATTGCACAGGACTTACTCCTGGCTCTGTGCTCAGAGGTTGCATCTGGCAATGCCCCGGGGATCCTATATTGCTATCTGGTATTGAACTGGGATGGGCTGCATGCAAGGCAAGTGCCCTCCCTGCTGCACTGTCCCTCCAGTCCAGCTGTGGAGATTTTGTTAAGCCCAAAGATGGCAGCCCAGGACCTTTCTTTATATGTGCATCTAAGTCCCCCAGATGTTTGCTCTGTTTACCCCCAGATCACGGAGGATTCACTTCTTGAATGAACTCAGTCTGAGAGCTAAGAGATGGCCCACTGGGTTAGGAATGGCTGATAAGCCCCACAGCAGGTAAAAGTGGTGCCACCCTCATGTTTGGGCAGAGGGCAGGACTAAGGGTGGAGGCCAGCCCAGAGATTCTAGATCCTTCATTAAACTCAGATTCTACCTCCCTTGCAGATGACTTTGAGTACCTGGGGATAGTGGGTGATACCAACACTATCCTGTCAGTTGGATAAGTGAAGGCACCCACCCGCCTGGGGACCCTGCCAAGCTGCTCTGGAACCATCTCTTTGGGTTTCCTGTGCACTTAGATTTGTTGTTGTTTGTTTTTCTTTCTTTTTTTTTTTTGTTTTGTTTTGTTTTGGGGCCACACCCGGTGACGCTCAGGGGTTACTCCTGGCTATTTGCTCAGAAGTCGCTCCTGGCAGGCACGGGGACCATATGGGGAACCGGAGGATCGAACCGTGGTCCGTCCTAGGTTAGCGCAGGCACCTTGCCTCCAGCGCCACCGCCCAGCCCCCAGATTTATTTTTAATAAAATTATTTCTTTAATTTAATCACCATGAGATCTAAGTTACAAAGTTGTTCATGATTGAGTTTGTCATACAATGTCTAACCAATCCTTTCACCAGTGCACATTTCCTGCCACCAATCTCCCTGTTTCACTTTGACCCTCCCCCTGCACTTCCCACTGCCTGCTTCTGTTGTAGACATTCCCTTCCCTCCCCTTTTTTCCTTTTTCCCTACACTTTTTTCTTTTAGACACTGTGGTTCCTGTGTCCTTGTTGTGGATACTACTGACTGCGGGTAACCTTGTACCCATGCAGAGTGGGAACCTCCCAAACATTGCCACCTGGTACCATTGGGGGACAGTCGTGGGCCAGAACAGCTAGCTGCCTCCAGGCTGTCTATAACCTGCTATGATGCAATGTGGGCAGAACCCTGGCTGCCAAGCCTGGCCAAACATTAGAACCACTTGGGGAGCTTTAAAATGCCCCATTGTTCAGGCTGTAACCCACATCCATGAAACCCAAACGTCTGGCGGAGAAGTCGGGCACAGCAGTTTTAAAAGGTCCCAGATGACATCAGCTTGTTTCTAGGCTGAGAGAGGCCAGTTTGGGTGTGCCACTTGGCAGGTCCACTCTGCTC
Source organism: Crocidura indochinensis (assembly GCA_004027635.1). Classification (NCBI taxonomy): domain Eukaryota; kingdom Metazoa; phylum Chordata; class Mammalia; order Eulipotyphla; family Soricidae; genus Crocidura; species Crocidura indochinensis. The sequence continues at coordinate 9,087 of PVKC010016563.1, forward strand.
TTCCCTGCTACTCTGGGGACTACACAGGGAAGGGAAGTGTTCCTGGGTCCCCGGGATCAATCAGGGAAACAAGGGGCTCAGAAGGCAGTGCTGGGAGGGAACACAAAGACTGTCCATGCAGAAAAAGTGTTTCATTGCTGGAGCCATCCTATCCCCCCAAGTCCCTCTTTAAGAGAAGGGGGTTCTTTCCTGCCCACTCTATCAGCACCTCCTCACCTAGCTCCCTGCTGACCCCTCCAGGATTCCTCATTGGGTCTCCCCCTTCATTTCTGGGCCAGGCCAACCTTACTCTGTCTCTTTTTTTCCTCCTTACTGGAGCCATGTGCATGCTCCAAAGTCTCCAGGACACTTGCCAAAATACCCACCATTCTCTGGGCCCAGCTCCCAGTTTCTGAATTTCAGTGTCCAGGTTGAAGCTGGGGAAGTTGAATTTCTAAAATTCCCAGAGCTGGAGAGATGTCTCCAGACACATAACCAGGCTGGGTTCAATCTTCAAATATCCACTGGATCCTTTAAGCATTGTCAAGAATGATCCCTGAGCACAGGATTACACAGGTAATCCTTGAGCACTGCTGGTGTAATCTCCAAACCAAAAAAAAAAAAATCTAAAAACTAAGTTTTCCCATGGTGGTAATGGTAGACCTCCACTGAAGATGCCTAATTGGGCATCCCAAAGAGTCCAGATAAGACTTCCAGGACCATCCCTTTGGGATTATGATAACTTTTGGCTGGGAGGAGCAGCTTGAGGAAGAAGATACTGGTAAGAGTATCTCTCTGAAACAGGCAGAGCCTGTGTGAGTGTAGACAAGTGTCTGCAACTGTAGGTGAATGAAGGCATGTGAAGTCAAGTGTAGGTGAGTGTAAATGAGTGTAGTAAGTACAGGTGAGGATGTGCTTTCCACGTGCTCTCTGGGCCACCTGCATGTGAGAGAAAGAGGTGAATGTATATGTAGATATTCACTTGCCTTAAGAGATATGCCACAGGCATATGAGCACACAGGAATATAAAGAAGTCAGTGTTCATGTGCTGTCTATGTCAAGTGTATGGAGATGTGAGCATATGGGATCATGTGTCAGATGAGTACCTCCATGTATGTGTACATGTATGATATGAGAATCCTTATGTATGTGTCATGTGAATTCATGTTTCGGGATTATATGAGTGTATTCACAAACACATATGTAATGATTATGTTTGTGTGTGCACATGTGACTGTGTCTTTGTGCATGTGTGTTGTGTAAGAGCACTGTGGAGAGGGGGAGGTTCCATCTGTGAATTCCTAACCTTAGCCTTGCCCACAGTGCACACTGCTTCTTGTAGCTCTTCACAGCTCTCCTTGGCCCTGCCTTTCCAGTTTCCCCAGAGAACATTCCATAAGGCTGGCTAAGGTGTGTGGGAGCAGACTCTAACAGCTTTGAAAGACACATTGTCCTAAGTAGAAAGCAATGGCCTGTGGGATTACAGGGGCAGTGCTAAACCCATCTATGAGACATTGATAAACAAAGGCCCTGCAAGGAGCAGGTGCAGATGCAGTCAGAGTGGGAGAGCTGAGCAGGAAATCTCTTAGAAAGTGCCAGAGCCTTCTCACAAGCAGTGCGTGTTCATGCCAGAAAGGTATTTAGATGTTAGAGAAGACCCTGCCCAATGTGCTAAGAGATTGAGGCTGCCTGACCTGAGTGTGCCCTCACTCATAGCAAGTCACTGAGGCCAGACCTGAAGGGCCAATGCACTCCATCCATCTGTGGGGACCAGTGCTGTGTATCCATTCCAAGGCCTAATGTTCTGTCCACACAGGGGGCAGTGCTCTGTGTCCATCTGTGAGCTTATGTTATAGCAAGTGCCCCCACTGCCCAGGTTCCCATGCCTGAGCAAACAGAGATCAGGCTCAGGAGTCCCCCAGTTTCCAGGTAACAAAGCCATCAACTAAGTATCCAGAGGAAGTAAAATGGTATGGGAGCTCTTGCTCAGTCTGAGAATTGCCTTTGGTTAAGATAAAGTCTGACAGATGTCGGTTTTTATCCAAGGAATAAAATATGTCCAGAAAGGACAGGCTTTCCAGAAGAAACTTCAGAAGCTGGACAATGATTTACAGGTACCCATCTCTGTCAAAGAGATCCAGGACCAACAGAGGCACAGTGTGCGCCAAGCAGGTCTGCCTGTTACTGTGACTGTTCAGACCATTATGAAAAGATCTAAAATATTCTGAAGAAATTTGATTCAACTAAATTTCCTTAAGCAAAACTGCTCTACTGGAGATCAGACAGTCAGGATACATGCTATCAAAGACCAGTTGCATTCTCACCACAGAATATCACGAGTTTGTCTACTCAACCCTGCTCCATCTTTTGTTTTGTTTTGTTCAGTTTTTGTTTTTGTTTTGGGGGCCACATCCAATGATGTTCAGCTTTATTCCTAGCTCTGCACTCAGGAATTAGCCCTGGCAGTGCTGGGGTCCCATATGGGATGGGCAAAGATTGAACCCTTGCTGGCTACATTCAGGGCAAGCATCCTACTTACTGTACTGGCTTCAGTCTCAGAACCTGCTCAGTCTTAACAGAGTCCTTGGAAGCTCACAAGGCAATTGCTAAACAACTTTCTAGAAAATGCTGAAAACAGGCAGAGTGAAACTGACAAGAAATGGGACCATACTTTTAGAAGAAGGAATCTGTGGGGGATGTTAAGTGCAAAAAGTAAAGGAGATGACTCAAGGGGCTAGAGCACATGCTCTGCATGCAGAAGCCCTAAATTTATTCTTGGCACCGCACAGACCTCAAGCACTGCTGATAACAGACCCTGAATATCTCCAGAGTGAGAGCCAAGTGAAAAAGGAAAGAAAATAGGTGCTGGAGTGATAGTACAGTAGGCAGTGCACTTGCAGTGCACTTGCCTTGCATGCAGCTGACCCAGATTCATTCCCCAGCATCCCGTATGATCCCCGAGTCAATCAGGAGTGGTTTCTGAGCACATAGCCAGGAGTAAGCCCTGAGCACTACTGGGTGTGTCCATAAAAAAGAAAGAAAAGAAAGTCATGAGTTTGAAAAGACAGAAGAGAGAGGGTGGATAATCCATTACCAATTGTTTGCAGAGGGAGGATTAATATATAAACATTGCTTATTATAACTTTTATTATGACTAATGTGAGTTACAAGTATTTCAGTTTTACTTAAGGTACATAGTGGCATTGAACCCAGGGCATTTCCACCACCAATGTTTCCTCCCTCCACCCCTGTTCCCATCAAGCATCCCATACCTTAGGCCCCTGAACTGCTAGTGTAACAGGTCTCTTTTGTGTCTAACTTGCTGTAGTTTGGGTCTTTTGATTCTATTGTCATTTATTTCGGTTTGGGTATTTAGGTCTGATCATTTTTATTTCCACTCAATGTTCATGAGACTGCTTGCCCCTATACCATCTGCCTTTTCTTTTCTTTCTTTTCTCAATCTATGAGGCAGAACAGAATTTCAATTCTTTAAATATCCCTTGCTCTGTAGTTTTCATTTTGGAACCATGTAAATATTTTTATTTAAGTTAGAAGCAGAATTAAATTTTGAAAGGAATTTTTTAAAGCAAATGTAATATAAGGGTCTCACTCTGGCCTCAGTACATAACCATAGAGAGAGATTAGTTCAAGCAATTTAGAAACAACAGGCTCTGTCTCTATCCCTAGTGGCAATTAGCCTAAGAATTAAAAAAATAAAAATACAGCACGTTTAAACGCATGTTTAATGCTCAGATCATAATGTCTATGCTGGTGCTTGTATTATTATCCTTAGACTGTTGTGCATATGTTGTACAATAAAGCAAATGAGAAATTATCTGGTGACACTGAAAAACAGCATTTTGGTTAAAAGAGAAAACTCATAAAAATATGAATTCAATAAGATTAAATAAAAATTCAATAATGCCAAACCTGAATTGGTAGCAGTACATTAACTTGTAATTCATTTCATCTGAAATATTTCAACATGCGCATTTTTTTCTCTTTGCAATAAAAAGACCTACAAACAATGATGATATCAACAATACTAAGCATCCCTGTTGCTTGTTTCTTATTTAAAAAGGCTAAGAATCCTGGGAGAAAGATCTGATCAAAGGTCTGAGGCATAAATTGCATAAGATAAGCCTAGAACTTCTTGTCATGCTCTCAAAAACAAGAAAAGATCAAAGATCTCTAGAATGTTGTCAATGGTACTTGAGGGCAAACTTGAAGAAATTTTCTGGTCAAAAGGAAACCATTTAACCATCAAAGATCAAAACTAGAGTTGATGAAAAGATAGGAAATAAGCTTAAATCCATGCATTCATAAAATGAAAAATAAACTCCATAGTGATAATTGGAAGACACAAATGAACCAGCTAATTATCTCCAAAACTGGAGAAGAGAAGGGAAATCATGAAGCATTTGTCTTGTTTTCTTAAATGAGCTATCCCTCAGGGCAAGGACAGAGCTGATGAAGAGGAGCTACTATTTATAGATGTCTCTAGCTAATAAACAACGACGCATTATAGAATTCGTGTATCAACATTTTGCTGCCACCAATGAATGAACAGATGTAGACAATAAACATCACAGTTGGCCACCATCACAAAGACAGCCAGATACAGACCACCTCTTGGGGCTAGGGAACATGGCACAACCCATGACGTGGTCGTAGAATCTGAACCAAAACATCAAGATCTCCATTTTGTTAAAAAAAAAAAAAATGCAGACGGGGAAGAAATCCTTAGACTCTGCTGGAGGAGTTGAATAGGAAGATCAAAAGTGTGATCAACTTTCCAGGACAAATTATTTCTCCCTGAGAAATAAATCACCAGAAAAAAATATAAAAGGATGAAACTTTAGAGCTGAAAAGAGACTTCAGCATTCATCAACCCACCACAATCTGTGGGACTTCACAGCAATTCCCATCACCAAAAAGTTGTGTCTGAAATACCCAAGAGAATTGGGGCACAGATTAGAGATTTGATGAAATCAAAGTATTTCTAATCTTTTTCCAAGTGAAAAATGTTAGATGACTATGATGTTTTATTATAGTTTAGGTAAAATAATTGCAACAGTTATTGCAACAATAATTGCAACAATAATTGCTACCATGAATGATTTTGATATATAAAGTGACTTTTCTCACCAACGACTCTCCACCATGGTGCCTATGTGATCTCTGGTCCATCACTTCATTTTCCCCCAACAAGAAAAGAGTCTGAGTTTTGTAATCCAAGACCACGTGTTTGTCATTTTCTACACTATCAGTTCCCTTTTTTGGGCTTACTCTGTACCACAGATCCAGGGAGTGACTGTCTGCCTTTAACTTATTTCACATAATATGATTCCTTCCATTTCTACTGTGGCTATGAGGTTTAAAAGACTTTATCTTCTAGGAATGCAAAGTGGAATGTGTAGCAATAAAATGAAATAATAGCTAGAATTGACTAGCATTGCCTGGAGTCCAGTGGGGGAAAATGTGGATAGAGTATAACGAAAAAAAATATTAGTTGTGGGGCCCGGAGAGATAGTACAGCAGCCTTTGCCTTGCAAGCAGCCGATCCAGGACCAAAGGTGGTTGGTTCGAATCCCGGTGTCCCATAAGGTCCCTGGTGCCTGCCAGGGGCTATTTCTGAGCAGACAGCCAGGAGTAACCTCTGAGCACCACCAGGTGTGGCCCAAAAACCATGTATGTATGTATATATATATATATACATATACATATATATATACATATATATTAGTTGTGATGAATCCCTATGAAATCTGGGTGATGGAAGTTTGTTAATTACAGTCTCTACTTGGGTATGTTTTAAATATTTCATAATGAAGAAATGAAAAAAAAAGCAGCCGACAGCCTTAGAGTGAAGAGAATCAAAACAATAAATAAACTAAACTAAACAACAACAACAATGCAGCCATAAGCAGGCAATGTCTATAAGGCAGCAATGAGTATTTGACCAGATGATCCTTGTCACTCAAGTAATGAACCAGGAGTTCTGAAGTCATACCAATAAGACAAATTTCCTTTGTGCAAGAGTTTGGCTTCTAATCCCATCAATGGAGCTTTATCCATATTTATCATAGAAATGTTATCCAGACAGCTCTCCTGGGATCCACACAATATCTCTACATGCTTCTCCAGATACTCAGGTCCCCCAGCTCAACAAAGGTGCTACTGTGACTCGTGCTTGGGCAGAGAGAATATTGAATAATCGGGATGTTTAGTCCCTTGGTCTAAGTCAGGGTCTCAGACTAATTCTCCTCCTGTTCTGCAGAAATGTAGGATTCCCTCCTAATCCAGCTGCCTCTTCTTTGGGAAGAACTTCAATAGCCCTGATAGCACACTGGCTCTCCCTAGGAGGAATAACGCTATCTTTTTAGAAAAATCATATCCTGTATAGATCCAAGCAACTTTCCCTCAGAGTGGCATCTCTCCTGCCAGCTCCCCTTTATTCATTCAGCACACCCTCTAATCTGGTTACTTTATCTTGCTATTAATACTGGAAGATATTTTCATTAAGTTTCAGGCTTTCTTGTGCTCCCTAGGTAGAAATATTTGGTTGCAGGTAGCAGCTCTCAGTTCCCCAGGGGTCTAGTGGCAGCTCAAGAAACAAAATGTGGAGTCAGTGAGGCAGAGAAGGAGAGGACTCACTCCTCTACCCCACACTGACTGCTTGAGCTAAATTGGAATCTCTTTTCTGGACTTCCTGAGAAAGACAAACCACTCTCAGTCCAGCAAGCTTGGAAGCTTGAGCATTTGTACCCTTGCAAGAAAATTACCAGATTCCTAAAGCAAAGCACAAAGCCAAATCATGACATTAGCTGAGAAAGTTCGCCAGCCTCTGTAACTCTGCCATACCCAGGGAGGTGCCACAACGGTCCCATCAGGGCAGAAGATTGAGTATCCTGGTGATACCAGGAATCAGAGTTCATTTATCTCTATCTCATCTCAGAGATGAAACTAATGGTTCCCAACAAATTCAAGGCTGAGGAAACAAGGAAAATCTCATCCATGGATATGTCCAGTAGTGCCAAGGTCACTTAGACAATATGACTGGAGCCACCTTTCAAAGCAATGCCCCAGGGAGAAGAGCTAGCACTCAGCCAAGACTTTGCACTGTCCATCTTTGTGAGACCCTGTACCGACTTAGCATCACAATCCTCACTTACAGGTAAGGACAGAGATACAGAGAAGACAGTACAGGCACCCAGCCAGGGGGTGGCAGACCTAGGACTAGGCCTGTGTCTTGCTGAGGGTGTCAAAGTCATGCCCTTAACTGCTCCTGACACTGCCTTTGTATACTCACTCCTAAAATGGCCAGGTGCAAAGCATCCAATCATTCTTTTAAGTGAATATTTGAACAAAGAAATGAAAGAATGAGTGATTAGTGGCCCCAGGTCGCTGTGTGAGAATAGTATTCATGAAGGTAGAGAAAAAGTTATTTTGCCCCTTACTCTGAGCCCTCTTATTGGATCCATCCAGGGTTTCATAAAAAATGGTTTTCTGCTTATAGTGGCAATAATACATGTTTGCAGTAGAAAATTAGGCAAGTGCAAAGAAGCATATAGAAGAAAATAAAACTCATCCATAATCCACCCCTCAGAAGGCAGGTACTGCAGACAGACATTTGGTGCATTTTACCCCAGGAAAAGAGAAAAACCTTAAATAGATCATGGCCTGAAGCTCTCCTGGCTATCCCATATGTCCTGGTATAGAGATGGACCTCAAGTTGAGTAGCTTAGCAGAATTGCAGGCCTCCCACCCCAACTCATAATAATAAGCATCTGTAGCACTCAACATATTGCAGGTATTATTCTAAATACTTCACAGATTAACTTACTCAACAGCAGGAGAAAGAGCCATTAAATATGGTAAGTTTCAAGATTTTACAGCATCATAAAATTTGGCCCAATAACCTAAAACTCTTTTCTCTGCCTTTGCCCTACCACTCACAAGGGGAAAAACAATCTGTTTCAGTTAATGTAGTAGAATGACTTAGAGAGCACTGGCTTTTATCAAAGGAGCACTCAGTGAGACTTCTGATAAATTGGGTCACTCCCCCTCCCAAAAGAAGGGGAAATAGCTGGGGAGGGGGGACAGAGTATAATTATCACTTTATACTAGCAACCTCAGCAGCACCTGGGAATGTGTCAGAGAGGCAGATTCCCCCACAGCTTCTTAGACCATTGGCATGAGGAATGCTGGAGTGAGACAAGTCTGTATTCTATCCACTCTCTGTAAAGAAGGAGATGCACAGGAATTTTGAGAAGCTCTGCTTTAAGTCAGCCTATGTCTTGGCATTCTGAGTGGATGCTAATTGCAACTGTTTCTAGACTTCAGCAAGGGAAAGATGACACTAGAGCAGTTTGGGAGGACTTATTGGAAAAGGTGCCTCTTGTCACCCAGGGGGTCCTCTTTAATAGGAGGAAAAATGGAAAGTGGACACAGCAGGCTTTAGGATTGTTCCAAGAAAGGTGCTCTGTTAGCCCATCCCTTATTCTTCCTGTGTAACTTTACCTGCTAGTAAGCCCTGCCCATTTTGGAGAGGGGTCTTTGGAAGGTAACAACAGATTGCCGGAGGGGCAAGAAGAGGATTTGGGTGGGGGGCATTGAGAGAGATTCATCCAGGAGAGCTGGCAGGATGGGGAGTTAGGACAGACAAGGTTTAATGCAGGGCTGAATAAGGATCCAGCTTAAAAGGTTATGATAGGCCACACATGTTGGCCAGAGCCCTGAATAAAGCTGATGTCTCCTGAAAACTGTCTGTGGTTCATTTTCCCGACCTCTATCCTGAACCCTCAGACCCGCCTGCTGAAGGGGGTTGCAGACATGTGGCCTGGGCCTGCAGAGAAAGGCCCCTCCATTCATCTCACCATCCAGCCCCATCAGGGCTGTCATTCTACAGTGCTCCTCATCTTACTTCATCAGGGGCAGCACAATCAGAACTGTAGGATACCGTTACCCTCCTCCCCTTGAGCTCCCAACCCTGTCCTGCCCATCAATATCTGTCAAAGGTAATTATTGCCCAGAGGTGGGAAATGCCTACTGGGCAAACAGGGAATGTGGTGAGAGCAGCCTGCAGGATGCTGGTCTCAGGACAACGCCTCCATTCCCTATTCATTTTTCCCTCGTCCCCACTCCCCCACCCTCGCCCAAGCACTGCCCTCAAGGGCAAAGCACGACCCTCTGAGCTGTTCCCAAGCTTGAACAGCAGAGAAGCCAATGCAGAGGCAGGAGGAGGAACCGAGCAGAATAGACAGGCTGGTACTCCCTACTTCCTGTGGCCTCCCAGTCCTGACTGCAGTATCTGCAATGTAGGCAATCAGGGAACAGTCCTCCAGAGGCAGTTTCTTCCCTTTCTGCACTCTCCCCAGCCCCCACACAGACTTGCAGCAATTCTGTCAAAGGCTCCGCCCACCTTCCAGGCCTGTGCTTTCTCCTTCCAGACCCTCTAACCCTGTGATTTATGCAGCCCTCCCACCCCCATACTCCCAACCCCCTGCCGCCATGCCCAGATGCTCAGAGCCCTCCAAGACCCTCAGTTCTAACACATATTCCTGTTCTAGGTTCCTGCTGTTGGAGTTCGAACCTAGATCTTAGGGTATGCAAGACAAGATATCTCCCAGCACCCTTCTTTCCCTCTCCTTAAATTCCTTCATTCTCTAGAGCCCCTTGTTTTCAGCATATAGCCTGGATCCAGTTTCATTCAGGAGGCTCCAGAAAGCTTCCTTTGTGGGCTCTTAAACTTGCAGAGCCAATTCTGGCTGCCAGAACTCCCCATAGTGTGGGGCTGCCCTTCCCATTGACCTGTGTGCCTTGTCTTGTCTCACTTAGATCTGTCTCTGGGGGCACAGCACAACTCATTAGAAGCACTTTTCTGGTTTGTTTTCGGTCAGTGCTGTGATTCCATTGGCCTTCCCAGGATACCAACTGACAGCCACAACAGCTGAGAGTGTCGTAAACAGTCACATGGGGCTACTCCTCCCCTTGCCTCAACACAAGGCCTTCCAAAGACCTTTAAATAGTATTTTGGCACATAAAAGGGTTTTGTGCCATGTGATATTGCTGTACTTTTGCCTAAAACCCCTCAAGAATATAGATGGGGTACCCGACAGGAACATGCTCAGAATGGAATGGATTCAGAGCTTGTTCATAGTAAGCAAGGAACAGATCATACATGGCCCCAAAATGTGATCATGTCATACATTCATCCAAAGGATGCTCACATCATACATGGTCCCAGGATGATCATTCCATACATGTGCCAGAAGGTGTTTGCATAATATATGCATATCATATGCACGATCATGTCATACATGCATTCAGTGGGATCACATTATACATGTACCCAGATTGTACATGTACTCAGAGAGTGTTCACATTTCATGTTGACCTAGGAAATGTTCATTTTCTGCAATGATCCAGAGTGTGCTCACAAGAGGCTTAGATATCTAACCAAAAGAAATGAAAATATGACCACACAAAGATTTGCACTCAAATTTTCAAGTTAGAATCCTCTGTAATAAATAGCCAACCATGGTAACCACCCTAATAGACATCAACTGCTTAGTGAATTAAAAAAGCAAATCATGATCCATCCTTCCATACAGCAACCTTTGGCATGACAAGAAATGCAGATGTTAGACTCAGATGCAGATGAACCTTAAGACACAAAGACTCTGTGTTCTTGGGGGACGGGCAGTGGCGCTGGAGGTAAGGTGCCTGCCTTGCGTGCGCTAACCTAGGATGGACCGTGGTTTGATCCCCCGATTCCCCATATGGTCCCCCGTGCCTGCCAGGAGCCACTTCTGAGCGAATAGCTAGGAGTAACCCCTGAACATCACCAGGTGTGGCCCAAAAACAAAGACTCTGTGTTCTGTGATTCTACCTATACAAAAGGCTCTCAAAGGGAAAGGCTAAAGTAGGAACTATCAGCAGAAGATGCTGATAAACAGATACAAAGAAATGTTTTTTTGAAAGAGAAAAGTTTTAAGGTTACTAGTATGCTAAAAAAAAACAAGAGGAACAAAAAGACACTTGACTATATTGGAGATATGAGACATGCAAATTGAAGAACTTAAGGAAAACCATAAACCATCTATCAGGTGATCAAAACACCGAGGAACTAAATTAATTATTGCAGGCAACTATATACTATTACAGGCAACTATACAGAAAAGTGAGCATAGTTATTATTTTAGCTTTTGTATTTAAAATGTAAATAATCATTACAATTAAAAACAAAAATATTTCATCACTGTAATTCCATGGCTAGAAACCTACTTCATAGGAATAATTTGTAAGACTATCTTTTATGGGATTGTTGTTTGTTGATAGGGGGCCACATCTGATGGTGCTCAGGGCTTACTTCTGGATCTGCACTAAGGGAATCATTCTTGTGGACTTGGGGACCATATGAGGTGTCAGAGATTGAACCCAAAATGATTATATGTAAGACAAATATCTTACCCACTGCACCATCTGTTTGGCCCCAAGATTATATTTTTTTATAATTTTTTTTATTTTTGATTATGAGAACAAAGATACAAAGAAAGAGGGTAAGGTAAGGTTACAGTGGAAGGATAGTCACCCATAGGCAGAAGAAAG
>PVKC010016564.1:0-14876 GCA_004027635.1 Crocidura indochinensis
TCTCTCTCTTTCTTTCTCTCTCCTTCTCTCTCTCTCTCTCTCTCTCTCTCTCTCTCAAGCTAGCTGTAAGATCCCTGGCCTTCTTCCTTTGCCTCTCTCTCAATTAAACCCTGTTTCTAACCCTCTCTTGTTGGGTTTTTTATTTACCCTGTTACATTGGCAGGAGGGAGATGGGTTTTGAATGCCTATATATAGCTTTTCTCTCTGTCCACTCACTTTTCTGTCCAGCTGTCTGGACTTTCTGGGACCACCTTACCCAAAACCTGCACTCCCAGAGAATGCTTTGGCTAGAACCCAAAGTAATATTTTGGTTAAAGATGCCACATTTAGTTTCTAGTGATGCTAGGAGTCATAGCAGGCTAAGCTCAAGACCAAGTTGACTGTCAACAGAAAATTCTGCGAAGAACCCCAGAGCAACTCAATGTCAAGCCCCCCAGTAATCACGGGTGGGGTGGCCTGAGCTCTGCCCTGCAAAGGCCTGGCCTGACATTTCTCCTGAGCCTCAAGGCTCCATTGGGCAGCATTGGTGGCCCATCCACAGCCTGGTGGGGTGGGCCCAGTGACCTGTGAACTGATTCTGGGGGAACAATTCGGCCTTCCCCAATTGCTTCAAAGGAGCGATTATGGGCCATCCAGGAAATAATACATTTCATGGAAAAGACCGTAATTATGGAGTATTGAGAAAATAATATGTGCTTTTTAAAAGTCTGCAATTATGTATTTATCCTATCTGTAATTAGGAAATTTTTAAAGGGTGCATTATAGGTAATTTAAAAATAAAATAATGACACCATTCAAAACAAACAGCCCCAAACACAGACCATTCAGGCCACCCCAAACTCAGATGAATGATGGCTTCAATGGGATTCACTGTCCTTGGGGGCCAGGAGACCAGGTGGCTTGAGGTTGGCCCAAATGAGACCTGACCCCAACTGTGGGTGCCTGGAAGTTCACCGAGAACTAAAATTCTTTCCTTAGCCAGACATGTCCTCCGAAATTTCTTTCTTTTTTTTTTTGACTGAGCCAAATTGAATAAAGGTTCTTTTTACTAGATTTCCTCATATTCCTTTTTCTGGAGATTTCTGTCACCCTGCCCAACACAGTTGCTCCTTCCTAATCATGAGTGGCTATTTGACTGAAAAGATTAAAACTCTAAAAGTGAGTGAATGAACATGTCTTGTCATTGATGGTCACTCATGTCTCCATCGCTATGGGACATTCTGTTACACTGTGGCTTACAGTTCTTGTGGAGTGATCACAGGGGAAGGAAGTGTTTTCTGTTTCTGGAAGCTTCTCTCCTTCAGCCTGCCTCTTGAATGAATATTCACCCTTCCATCTAAGAGCATATCCAGGTAGAGTTTGAGGATGCTGGGAACTGCCTCTTTCCTGGTGAGGAGACCTGGAAGTAGGATCCGAAAATTAAGAGGTAGAACCAGGCTCTGATGAGGGGCAGGACTGGTGCATCCACGGTGGGAGGGCTTTTGAGGAGAAGGGAGGTGGCACTGTCAGGTGGGGACAGTCCCCTAAAGATGACATCCTGCCATGGAGCCTGGGTGTCAAGCCCCTCTTTCCAGGTAGAAATGTTGGAGATTATATCAAGTTTGGCTGTACTAATGGGGACCACTTGGTTTTGGTGATTGGGGTGACACAGGAATAAAGGGAGGCCAGAACTCACCCCTCAGAAAAGTGGGGTATAGGTACACAGCCTGACTGATAGTATCTTCCAGCACCCCAGTCTTACAAGAACTAAGATTTTGCTACTTGTCTCTTTTCAGGAAAACAACTTGGACCTGCACTACTCTGGTCTGATGTCTGAGAGAGAGTGATGACCTCAGATTCACTGAGACTTGCCATGGCCCTTGGCCATACTGGCCAGTGGTCTCAGAGCCACTATTGGTGGAACAAGGCCACATGAGTGGGTCTGTTTCAGAATGAGCAGGTGGAGGCCAGACTGAGCCTTTGTGCTTTCAACCTCTGCTACAATTGCTTCCCTCATAGTCTTGTTTTTGTTCTGGGTTCTGGGCCATATCCAGTGGTACTCAAAGGTTACTGTTAGCTCTGTGCTCAAGGATCACTACTGGTGGCTCAGTGGACCCTATGCAGGATCTAACTCAGATCAGCCACATGTAGACACGTGCCTTACCTAGGAAACTATCGCTTGGGCCCCTTCTCTCATGGTCTTATGGATTATTATTGTATAATTCCACTATTATTATGGTCATATTAGCCCATCAGATGGGGCAATGAAGGTGAAAGGGTTTTCTTTTCTTTTGAGTTAAAAAAACTCTAATCATCTTGGTTCAACCTTGAGAGGTTATACGTGTCCAAGACTTGGTCCATTTTTTTTTTTGATTCTCTAGTTTAGTGGCATAGCAATTATCCAACTAATCTCTGATTATCTTTTGTATTTTTGTAGTGTTTGTTGTGATTTGGTGATGTCTGTCCCAGAGGTAGGCAGGGAAGAGGGTGAGAGGGAAACTGGGGACATGGGTGGTGGGGAATGTGCCCTGATGAAGGGGTTGGACATGGTATGACTGAAACTCAATCATGAACAAATTTGTTACTGTGTGTCTCACAGGGACTGGATGAAAGAATTTATTAACTTAAAAAACCAAAAATTCTGGGGCCAGAGAGATAGTATGGAGGTAAGAAGTTTGCCTTTCATGCAGAAGGACAGTAGTTCAAATCCCGGTATTCCATATGGTTCCCCCAAACCTGCCAGGGGCGATTTCTGAGTGTAGGAGTAAAGCCAGGAGTAATAACCCCTGAGCGCTGCTGGGTGTGACCCAAGAAACAAACAAAAAACAAAAAACGAAACAAAACCAAAAAAACTCCTTATATCACCTGTGAAGAGTTTGGCATGGAGAGATAGTATAAGGGTTAAGTCCCTTTTCTCGAATATTCTAAAGCTGGGTTTGATCTCTGGTGCCACAAAGGGCCCCTTAAACACCACCAGGAGTAATTCCTGAGCACCATCAGATGTGGCCAAATCCTGGGCCCCTGGTTTTCAGGGCATTTGTTCACATATTCGAACCCCAACATTCAATCCCAGGCTGCAGATGAAGCCTGACTGCCTGATGCTGCCCATAGCTGTTACTTTCTTCTCAAAGCTTCCTCAGGCAGCTGCTCATTTTTCTGCCCATCTGCAGAGCACAGACACATCTTCACTTCCCTGCTTTCCCTTTTGGTTTTGTTTTTGGATCATGTCCAGTGATGCTCAGGACTCACTCTTAGCTCTGCACTTAGGAATCACTCCTGGCATTGCTGGGGACCACATAGGATGCCAAGGATCAAACATGGGCCAACTATGTTGAGGCAAATGCCCTCCCCACTGTGCTCTACGGTCCTCATTTCTCTGCTTTTCACTCTAACCATTATCAATGACCAAGCTCTGAAGATTTCAGCTGGGCCTGATATGTGACTGAGTCTCTTTCCGGGGAGGTCACCTCAGATGAACTCCCAAGGCCTTTGAGTGCAGGACTGTGTGTCCTTACTCCCTGTTGTACCTAGATGTGTGTTCTGCTGTTGAGCCCAGTCTGACATAGACTTCTGAGCCTATGGCATCACATTCTTAGTGAGCTCCGTAGCGTGGATCTGCATGGTGAGATGGGGCCACTGAATGTCCCTTTGCAAAGGGCTATAGCTACTTCTTTCTAGAGGAGTGATTCTGTGGCGGTATCCTGGAAGGTTCCATCAGTGCCAGAGATGAGGGGCAGTCAGTGGCACTGTGATGTCAGCTGGGAGGGGCTCAAAGACCTGTGGGAACTGGAGGGGTACAAGGCTCTAAAATTGGAGTGCTGCTTGTTCGTGTGTAGAAGATATAGATGCAGGAATGGCTGTATCCATATCCCTCAGATGGGACACTACACTCAGAAGGGGCCTGTCAGCTCCTATCAGAATCCCCGTATAAGCTGCATGTCAGGGGGCTCCTTGACACGTCTCCCTGGTGCTATTAAGGAGGGAAAGAACCCTTTATCACACTGTCATGGGGACTTGCTTATATGTGTCCACTGAGACCCTCCTGGTAAGTCTGTGCTGGCAATGCAGGGAGAGCTCCAAGATGCTGCGTCACTCACATGTCTTTAGCATCAGCGAAGAAATGGGTTGTGTGCAGTTTTGGATTCTGCCCATTTTGTAGCTAATAACCTTAAGGATATGCCCTGTTTTAACACCCACAGCACACACCTTGCTTTCCCTAATCCCCTTACCTATGTATTTCCTAAAAGCAGGAACATACACACTGTTTTAATTCCCTCCCACATTTTACCTGATTGGCTGACACAGAGTCCACATCCTACTTTCCCCCTAATATAAATATCCATTTTTCACTTACAATAAACTGAATTACTTTCCTAAATGGACTTTCTTCTTCTTTTTTTGGGGGGGGGGCACACGTAGTGGTGCTCAGGGGTTACTCCTGGCACTGTGGACCATATGGAATGCCGGGATCGAGCCTGTGTCCGTCATGGGTCAGTCACATGCAAGGCAAATGCCCTACCATTGTGCTAACACTCTGGTCCAATGGATTCCCTTCTTTGTGAATGTTCTACTTGTCTGGAATCTGAGTTTACCAGTGACTTATACATCTTGGAATCTGACTCTACATGCAGCATGTGGCACTGAGGCTGGCACTCCTTTGTCCCCCACTTTCTGCTCTGCCCATTCTGGGCTCTCCCACTTCCCAGACACTATCCACTGCTTGTCTGGGGGCTGCAGGCCTGAACATCTTCTGCTCCCTCCAAACAGACAGTCATGGTCTCAGCTGTATAGTCATGGGGCAGGTGGCACAAAGAGTCTCACAGGCTGGGTAACTTCTCTAAAAGCCCCTTCCCAGAGTTTTCTTGCTCCATCTCTAGCCAGCTGGTCCTCCTTACAATGCTGCAGGGGCTGAGGTCAGGCAGCAGCCGGTCACCCGTGACTGTTTCTGGAGGGGTGGGGAGGAAAGCACTTTGCAAAATGGTTTTCTGGACCTGCCAACCCAATCTAGTTTCCTTTCTAGCTTCCTAGATGTGTACTGAGAGTAGACACTCAGCACTCTGAGCCTCAGTGTCCTCATTGTGCACCAAGAGAATTGTATCTACTCAAAGGTACTTGTTGAATAAGCAATACTGAGTTAGGGGCTTAGCACAGCCCTCCACAGAGGAATCATCCCACTGTAAGCATTTAGCAGACACCTTGCTTCTTCTTTCCTGCTCCTGCCCATATCTAAGAGAGAGGCTGTCTCCAGAGGGATGGCAGAGAAGGTGGGGGCATATTTTGGGGGATTAAAGGATAGACTTTATAAGAATTAACTATGCTTCCTTCATAGTTGTCCATCCAGGCCAACTATACATAAGCCCCTGCCTCCCTCCCCAGGGATCCCTGAAACCCAGAACCCTAAATATGGACCCCTTA
This sequence comes from Crocidura indochinensis, assembly GCA_004027635.1. Taxonomy (NCBI): domain Eukaryota; kingdom Metazoa; phylum Chordata; class Mammalia; order Eulipotyphla; family Soricidae; genus Crocidura; species Crocidura indochinensis. The sequence goes on from PVKC010016564.1 coordinate 5,395, forward strand.
GGCCTAGCAGGCAGGTGGCATCCCGGGAGAAGTGGGTTTACAAGGTAAGGGCATATGAGATGTGACAGGCCCGGAATTAGCAATGCAATTCCTCTGTCATTTTTATCATTGGCCCCTGCAGGGAGGAGCTGATTAAATGGATATTCAACTCTTTGCATTAATGTGCATCCAGCTTCAATTTGCATTTCATTAGCTGCACAAAAAGCATAATTTTATTATTTGCCATTGGAAAGCAGATCTCTGCTAACAAGCAGCTACACACTGTTACTGAAATATGATGTGAGTGACTGACTGTCTGGCGCATGTCGCCCTCCTCTGCCCCTCTGCAGAATCCTAGAGCTTCTGCAGAGAGTCCTGTGGGGTGTGGGTTAGGGGGTGGAGTGTCCCTCAATTCAGATCTGATCTTTCCCAGCACTTCTCTGCCTTTCATGGCCACCAGGTGGGGAGCTACCAGCTCCATCCCCCAATGCTCAAAGGGGGACAAGGGTTGGCTATTGCTGTTTATCCAAGGGTCCCTGTCATCACCACCACCACCATGATTGTTGCCCCCAACACAGCTTGTGTGTGACCACAATAATGCAGCACTTTGCTTATCTCTCTGCCCACTGTCACTATCACTTGCACTGCTATCATCATCCATTATGACCTCTACTGCCACCTGCATTGTCACATTTGTCACTGTGTTTTCCACCATCATGGTCTGACCATACACAGCCATTATTATTGCTGTAGCCCCACTACTGTTCCACCAAATGCATGATGGTGACTTCTGCTACCGTTCCCAAATCATCTCCCCCACTATCATTATTTATTAATTATATCAATTAATTAATGCTTTAATAATTAATTGTCATCAATTCTGTAATCACTGCTATCACTCATCACCACACTTGTATCTTAGCCTCAATCCTGATTCTTACCACGATCCCCCGGACTAACTCTACCACCACCATCACTATCCTTTCAACTATAATCCACCACACTATCTCCTCTGCTACCATCACTGCCCTCCCACCACCTTTACCATGATGAGACTTATTACACCATTAGCACCACAAACTATAGTCTCATTCTCACTTTTTTATTTTATTTATTTTTTGTTTTTTTTTGGGCCACACCCGATAACACTCAGGGGTTACTCCTTGCTATGCGCTCAGAAATTGCTCCTGGCTTGGGGGACCATATGGGATGCCAGGGGATTAAACCAAGGTCCATCCTAGGTTAGCATATGCAAAGCAGATGCCCTACCACTTGCACCATCACTCCTACCCCTCATTCTCACTTTTGCTACCATTGACCTCTATCATGTTCATTACCACCATGTTTTTATGAATTGCTATATTTAAACACTATGGTTAAAAGGTTGTTCATAACACACTTATGTTTTTTTCCCAGATACAAAGTTGTTCATGATTGAGTTTCAGTCATACAATATACAACACCCTTCCCCAGGGCACATTTCCCACTACCAAAGTCTTCTTCCTCTTCTTTCTTTCTTCTTCTTTGCTCCTCTTCCACCTCTTCTTTCTCCTCCTCCTTCTCCTCTTTCTTCTTTCTTTTTTTTCTTCTTTCTCACTTCACTTATCCCCCATTTTAGACAGTGTGGATTGCAATATTGTTACTGAGGGTATCATGACTATCACTTTATCTCCTTTCAGCACCTAATTCTTGTCTAGAATGATCACTTCCAACTCTCATTGCTATGTGGTCCCTTCTCTGCCCTAACTATATACTCTCCCATTCTTTGTGGGCATAAACTGATTCTCCTGGCTGTTGTCTCTATTGCCTTTGAATAGTATTTCCATAATGGTCTTTTTTATATATCCCACAAATGAGTGCAATCATTCTGTTGGTCTGTATCTCTCTCTGACTTATTTTGCTCTACATATAAGAGAATTTTATTACTTCATTTTCTCCAACAGCTGCACTGTGTAGATGTACCACAGTTTCTTTATCCATTCATCTATCAGTTCTTGGGCAATTGGGTTATTTCTAGATAGATCTTGGCTATTGTGAATAATACTGAAGTGAACATAGGAATGTAGAAAACTTTTCTAGGGGGCCGGGTGGTGGCGCTGGAGGTAAGGTGCCTGCCTTGCCTGCGCTAGCCTAGTACGGACCACAGTTCCATCCCCCGGTTTCCCATATGGTCCCCCAAGCCAGGAGCGACTTCTGAGCACATAGCCCTGAGCGTCACTGGGTGTGGCCCAAAAACCAAAAACCAAAAAAAAAAAAAAAAAAGAAAACTTTTCTACATTGTGATTTTAGGCTCCTAGGGTATATTCTTAGGAGCAGCATTTCTGGGTCCTAGGAAACTAGGAAACTCAATTTCTAGTTCTTTTGAGTAATGCCCATATTGTTTTCCAAAAAGGCTGAACCAGCACTGGCATTTCTATCAGCAGATCATCACCATTTTTATTACTATCATCATCCACACCTCCATCCACCACTATCATAAACAACTTGACTATAGTAATAATGATACTATCTCCACGCTCACCATCACTGTCCTTTCCACTCCATCATCCCCTTGTATCTACTGTTATAACCATTAATATCTCTGTTTATACCATTTGAATTGTTGTGGTCCCAGTTTCTACTGTGACTCTGGCTTTGAGCACTATCACCAGTACAGCTGTCTCCAAGTCTTCTGAGCTCATGAGTTCCTTGGTTTTGCTGTGTTGGACTCAGCTAGCTGAATAAAGTCCTTAAGCAAAAGAGGGTCAGGGTAGCTCAGGCCATGAAGGACTCTAGAGGATGGAACAGAGGAAGAGGCACCATGAGAAGCAGACTTTGGCAGTAGGCACACCAAATCTTTACTAAGATATTATTTCTTTATCTGCAAAGTGACACCAATAAATCCTTCTTCATTGAGCTGAGCATGAGATGAGAAATGTGTTGGCAATGAATGGAAGTATGCTGGTGATGAATGGAAGTATGATGGTGATGAATGGAAGTATGCTGGTGATGAATGGAAGTATGTTGGTGATGAATGGAAGTATGTTGGTGATGAATGGAAGTATGTTGGTGATGAGTGGAAATGTGCTAGCTATGAGTGGGAATATGTTGGCGATAAGCAGAAGTGTGTTGATGATGAGTGAAAGGAAGTATGTTGAGGATGAGCAGATTGGATAGCTCTCTACATATCGATTCTCTATCCAGATGATCTGCAGTTTCTCTCATGAGGTCTATTCACTCTTCTCTGTCTCCACTTCTTTCCTAAAGCTTCTGCTGAGGGTGATGACTCACCATGATTACTTCACCCGAAGGTATTGAGAGTGGGAAAGGTCTGCAAAGTGGCAGTAACCAAGGGCCACTCAGACAAGCATGCAGAGGGCCAACTCATTGGCAGCCAGGTACAATGACTATATGATTCATGCTCCTGAGCTAACTCTGTTCCATCAGCTGCATCCTGTGGGGTCCCTTGCCTTTCACCATCTTACTTATCCCACTGTTTTGGGGAAATTTTTTTGAGCATTGCTTAGGGGTTACAGGACCATTCCTTGGGCTATTTGGAAACAGATCAATGCAGGAACCTGCAGTTTCAGGACTACCTGGTAGTGATGCACACAGGGAAGCTCAGGGACATCTTGGCCATCGACTGTAATGCCCAGCCAGCTGGGTGGTGCCACAGCTATCTCCATATCCTTGTATCATGTCTGAGGAGCACTGTGGGGCACTTGGCTTTCTTCATTGTGGGGCCTCAAGAAAAGGGTTTCAGAAGATTTGCAATCTGTTTGCAATATCTCCTCTCTCTGGGCACTGCCAGGCATGGTGGTCTGTAGACAGCTCTCCTGAGTGTGCATAAAGCCCCATGCCTACCTCCCTGGCACCTTCTCCAGGTGTCAGTTATGAAAGATGTCCAAGGCCCCCAAGCTAAAAAGCCGGAAAGGAAGGCATGAACTCCTACCTGTGTCCTCCTCTTTCCTCCCTGCTGCAACATCCTCAGTGCTCAAGGCAGGTAGCAGCTCAGGAATATGATACTCCAGTCGTTGGTGCCCCAGTTCTAGTTCCTGCAGTTTTGTTCCTAACTTACAATTTCAGCTTCTCCTCTTCACATCATGGCATCACCCCTCACAGTGGGGCCACCCTGACAGGGAACCCATATGTGTTTTGAAAGGAACAGCAGCAGTAGGGAACTCTCTGGGCATTTATTTGACTGCATCATCTGAGTCACTCTTTCCACTTAGTCCTTCCAGCTACTCAGTGAAGTGAGGCCTTGAAGTCATCAACCCACATCTTTGAATGCTGGAACATGATAACAGATGGTGCTGGGTGGGGAATAGATGTTCTAGAAGGGGACAAGAGTTCAGAATTCAGAATAAGCCCACAGGAATGCTCCCAGCCCCCTTCACTGAAGCACTGGCTTAAATTCGTTCGGCTTGGCCCTCCCTACCGGGCAGTCTCACTAGGAAGGCTCCTTCCTGCTCAGCTTTCTCCCTGCAGAGCACAGATCAGTCTGATTGCCCATGTCCTGGTCTGCTCCACTTTTAGTTAATTTAGGGCCACACCTGCAGTGTTCAGGGCTTTCTCCTGGCTCTATCTCAGGGATTACTTCTGGTGATATTCAGGAAACCATACACAGCCCTGTGTGGGGATTGAACCAGCGTCAGTCAGTCACATGCAAGGCAAGTCCCTGCCTGCTGAACTATCTCTCTGACCCCCTTTTTGGTCTCACTTTTGAGGGTTTCTGTGAGAGATGGCACCTTCTGGGGGAGTTGAAGACTGCCTCTGCTACTTTCTCTTTCCAAGGCTGGTTCCAGTGAGGAGAAGGGAGGTCCCCAGACTTGCTCCTCCCTGGGCAATGTCCCTTGGAACCTGTGCCCACCAACTTCGTGGATGTTCCCCCAGCAAGCTGGAAATGCTTGTGTGCTTGACTCCTCATGAAATCGGAGGTAGTGTCTTCATGGGCTTTAATTATCTAGAGCTCAGTCCTGGGTGCTGCCCTAAGGTCTTCAGAGAGAGCATTCCCTGGGGTTCTTGCAGCCAGCTAATCTGGTCCTCAAAGCCCCACTCTGTTGCCTTTTGCTGTCTGAGAACTTAGTTTTATGACCTTGTGGCCTTCTACCTGGGTTTTGTAAGATCACATGACGCATCAGGAGTGGAGAATGCCAAGTGCTGGGCTCTGCCTACAGTGAGAAAGAAGCATCTGGAATTGAGCAGTGGAGGGTTCCAGCATCTTGCTGAAGGGGCAGGCAAGAGGCTGGATCTGTTTCTGAGCCCTGCTGGTGACCTTTCCTCTGCCCCTCCTGGCACAGTTCACGCTTCCAGGGCTCTCTCCACAGATGCTGCCTTTTGGTTGCAGTCTGTGGGCAGCAGAGTAGGGCCAGCCCGTGCTCTGCTGATGGAGCTGGGCGCTGCATTCCCCGGAATCAACAGCTCCAGACTTCAAGGCGAGCTGCTCTGGCCAAGCCCAGCACGGTGATCCTAAATTGGCACCCCGCGGAGTGAGCTGTCTGATTCGACAAAGGCAGTATTTCTGCTGTTCAAAGGGACTGAATAATTTAAAATGCACAAGACAAAAGTGGAATTAAGGGGATCTGATAGGCTCTTCAGGCCGGGTATCAATTATCCACACTCAACTCGGAGGCTTTCTTTGTGAAATTCAGAATTTATTATCTGTCTGCAGCACTAATTACCAGGTTTCTCCCTGTTACTTTTCCAGCTCTCGTTTTCAAATTTATTTTCTCGCCTTATTCCTCCCCTTTCCACCAGGGCTGGACAACTTCTATGTCAGGGAAGTATAAGCTGTGCTAGATGCAATGGACAGAGGGAGAGAAATGAATGCACCTCATTCTGCTTGAGCCCCCTGGGATGCAAGGGGTGACCCCAACTCTAATGTCTCTGTATTTATACCTCTACTGTTTTGTTTTCCAAATATGGCCCTGGGACTGTAATTTATTATTTGATGAGGCAGCCAATGTCGTCCACTTGGGATGCATAATGTTTCTTTTCCCATACAACTTTTTCGGTTCCCAAGCGCTTCATATACCTTCCTTTGCTTCCCTCTAGGGACCAAAGACACAACCACTTTGTCCACAAGAGGCACCAACTCAGGGGTGGGATCCTGAACATATCTTCTAGCTGGTGTTCAGGCACCCCTCCCTGTCATAGTGTCTCTATTCCCCTCAGGGGCTAGTTGATATTTCCTGGTCTGGTGTTTGTTTCGGGGCCTCAGCTGGTAGTGCTCAGGGCCTACTCTTTGTTCTGTGACCAGCCACTTCCAGTGATGTTTAAGGGATTGCATAGTGGCAGGGCTTGAACTCGGGCCTCCAGCATGCAAATTCCATGCTAAGCCTATCAGACTATTTCTCATCCCCAAGTGGTGTTTTCTACATCCCCAATTTCCCTCCCCTTGTATTTTCATCTTTGTTTGGGTCAAGCATATGATACAATGGCTTTTTAAAAAGGACCCAGAAGAATCTAGCCCTTTGCTTAGCTGAAATCTGCAGTTCTTGGGTCAGGAAGATTATTTCAAGTTGGGTGAGAAGGGAAGAATTTTCACCATGCAGATTAGGTGTCCTAGGATGACAAGACAGCTGCATCCCACGTATACCTGCGCCTTATACCTGCTTCTGTGCTTTTGATATACTTCGAGCACTTACTGTGTCCATGTGGTCACCAGAGGTCCCTGAGCCGCCCTTGCTCCACTCCACTGACAATCTATTTTTATCCACTGTGCTCACCACTTAATGGATCTTTTCCTTGACAAGCGCCTGCCCTGGAGTTCTGGGAAATTTTCTCTGATTATTTCTTGGATGACTTAGTTCCTTCTAGGTCTCTGCCTTTATCATTCTGGGAATACAGAGAACTTGGCACTGAGACTTCCTGGATTGTGCTTCTGTCTTTTTCTCCCTCCTCTACCCCCACCTCGCACTCCTTTGCCTTTGATTTTTTAACCTCCTTTTTGAAATGATTTCTTCAGCGTAGACTTCCCAAACCATGAGTTTTTATCACTTTCTTCACAGTCATTTCATTTCCAAGCATTAGCAGTTCAGTGACTTGAGTTTAGGGTTTGAGCTCATGGTCACTTTCTCTGGTGTTCCATGGCCTGGTTCTATGCAATATAACTCATAAACTTGCTTGCAGCAGCTTGGGTAGATCATAGGAGGCAGCATGAAGGCTATTTATATGTGCGATCTGTCTGGGCAAAGTTGATTAGAATCAGTGCAGGGGAAAGGGAACATGCAGTGCATGTTTATTTTTATTTTATTTTATTTTATTTTATTTGGGGGGGGCACACCTGAGGGTACTCAGGAGCTACTGCTAACACTGTGCTCAGAAATAGCTCCTGGCTAGAAGACACATGGAATGCCAGGAATCGAATCTATGTCTATCCTGTATCAGCCGCGTGCAAGGCAAAAGCCCTACTGCTGTGCTACCTCTCAGGCCCTGAGAACTTTATTTTTAGTAATAATAATATTACTATCATTATTATTATTGGTTTTGATTTATACATGGCAATGCCTAGAGGTTATTCCTGACTCTGATCTCAGCTGTTACTCCTGGTGAGCTCAGGGATCTCACCATGTCGGATACCTGATATTGAACCAGGGTTGGCTGTATTCAAGACTAGAGCTCCCCCCCCCCCAACCACTGTACTATCACTTCGCCCCTAGATGGGAGAATTTTAGAGAGACAAAATTTCCTTCTGATTTAGCTGCTGGCTCAGGGAACCTTTGTCGAAGTCCCTCTTTCAATCAGATGCTTCGCTCTGTCTATTTGTGAGCCTCCCTGGTGCTCCCATCTACCATCTTTCCCAGCTGCTCTGTCTTTTTCACTATGGATTGAAACCATTTTCCATTTGCTTCAACACTGAGAAACAGATTGGAGCTTTCCCAATGGTTACTGCTGTGCAAATAGAGGCAAATGCTTCTTGGGAACACAGGGATTCTTCAGGCGTAGACAGACCTTTATGTGGGGTGAGAGGGTTGGGGTGCCCATGAGGCCCAGGGAGTTCCACATTCAGAGGAGATTTCATTTCTTGAGCATGTTCTATGTGCCACATGCAAAGAGCTCCAAGAATGTGATCTTTAACTTTACACACATGTTTTCATGTGATTCTGCATACCAGTGAATAAGAAACAGATTTAAAGGAACAATTTAAGTTTGTAATTAAAACACATTTTTTATTTTGTCTTGTTTTGGGGCCACACCTGGTGGTACTCAGGACTTACTCCTGGCTCTGTACTCAGAAAATACTCCTGGAAGATTCAAGGGATCATACAGAATACCGTGGATCAAATCCGGGTGGACTGTTTGCAAGGCAATGCCCTCCAAGCTGTGCTATTGCTCTGGCCCCAAAATATTTTTTTTCCTGTTGGGTGCCATATCTGGTAGTGGTCAGACTTACTCTCAGCTTTGTGCATAACATCACTTCTGCCAGTGAGGGTTCTAGAAAGTGCTGGGAATGCAAGTAAAGTTACTGAAAGCAAGGCCCCTTAACTTCAAGGCCACATTTATTATTATTTTACTTATTATTGTTATTTTTATTATTATTAATTTGTGGGTCACATTTGGCATACTCAGGGCTTATTCCTGGTGGTGCTCACAGTGCCATATGGGATGCCAGGAACCGAACCCAGGTTGGACAACATGCAATGCAAGTGCCATCTCTGTTGTATATCTCCCTGGTCCCTAAAGACCCATTTCAAAGGTGCAATGCATAAAATACTTAGAAACAGACTACAAGTCATGCATCTCACCCCAGGAGGTGGCTGTGAGTGACTTGGGAAGGTGCTCTGGGTTCTTCTTGGTCTGCTCACAAATGTGCTGTGTGTCTAGGGAAGATGGATTGACACATGACTGCTGCTTCCAGGTCTGGGAATAACCACAGTGACCTACATGGGGCAGCATTTTATCCTTTTTCCCTTTGGCATTGGCATATTTGTCAAGCTTCTAGAAGTAGCATCTTAAGTCATCCCTGTCTGGCCTTCAAGAATATGTTTTTTGGTCCAGTTACAGGGAATGGTTAGTAGATATGAGCTAGTACATAAGCCAATGGCGAGACCCAGAGCTCAGTGCTTGAGGCCAGAGGCAGAGAGAGGTGGGCCAGGCTTTGAAGAAGGATGCAGAGGACAGAGCCTGTGATGTAGAGCCTCCTCATTGCTCCTCTGTATTTATGTGAGATCTGGCCATGCTGGTTCCTGAGCAGACAATTCATCTGCAGTGATCCTTAAGGATGAACTGGGGAGGTGATGGCATGGAGACTGAGTCTCCAGGATTCAGATCCTAATGCTGAGATGACAACACTTATACGTACAGCTGCTATTAAAGAATATTTGGTGAAATACTTTTTAAGGTTGCCCTCAGATTCCATTGTTTGGGTGAATTGTGAATACATCTGAATCTTACTGGGAAATTAAACCTTTTCTTCATCCATATAACTTGGCAATAATATTTGGGAACTTTCTGAGTTCTTTCCTCAGAAGACATTGCTGAAAATAGACTGAGTGGGGCAATGGGTCTACAGAATAAAAAGG
>PVKC010016566.1:0-20719 GCA_004027635.1 Crocidura indochinensis
CGCAGGCAAAGCAGGCACCTTACCTTTAGCGCCATCATGCCGGCCCCAGAAGAGCCAAATTAAAAGTGTAAAGAGCCACATGTGGCTCGTGAGCCGCAGGTTGCCGGCCACCGTCTTCGGCCAAGGGAGTTCCCTTTTTTTTTTTCCCAATACTTACTGTGCCTATGCAAAAATAAATAAATAAAGCACAAAATCGTGCCAACACAGTATCACTCCTTCGTTTTTTTCTTTTTTTTTTCTTTCTTCTTTTTAGCTGGGTGCTCTTTCTTTTTTTTTGGTAGTTACTGGGTTTGTTGTTGTTGTTGTTATTGTAGTTGTTGTTGTATTGTCTTCTTCCAGCAGAACTGCACAACTTGAATCACCTTGTTCTGCCTCATGAATTGAGGGGAAAAATGAAAATGAATGGTACCAGGACCAAATAGCCATATGAACATTGAGAGGAAATAAAATATGATCAGACTTAAACACCAAACCCAAAGTCTACAACAAGAGAATTGATACCCCAACTACAACAAGTTATACACAGAGGGGAACAGTTACACTAGCACTTTGGGGGGGCAAAGGAGGGAATCATGGGACATATGCTGGGAAAAGGGGTGGAGGGCAGACAATCCTGGTGGTGGGAATGGCCTTGATTCATTGTCACTATGTACCTTAAATATTACTGTGAAAGATTTGTTACTCACTTTTGGTCACAATAAAAATTATTTAAAATCATTTCACAAATAAAAATTGCTCATATTTTTCAAAGAAAACTCAATTAGTTGGGCAACTTATTTCCAAAGCACAAGGGAGGCCACTTGTATGTATTAGAGGTACTCTAAAATTAAAACAGTAAATGTCTAGAATATCCTTAAAAGTTAGAGTATACTTGAAGGTAGTAACCACTATGATTAACCAGAGACAATAGATTTTAAAGAAATAATAGAAACATTTTCAGACAAAATACTACTGTGTGTTTGTTCTCATCAGGTATCTACTTACCTCCGGGAATTATAATCAAAATATTTTAGTTCTTTGGAGTAACTCCAAATTCGAAGATATGGGATGCAAAGAAAATGAAGAGTTAATAAATCTTAAAGATATTAATTAAGCTAAACAAAATATGTGGTCACTAATAAAACTAATAACATGCAGGGCAACAAAATGAGAAAAAATTTAGAAATATATAAACTAGAATTAAAATGTTCTAAGTATCTTTTGTTTTTGGCAGTTGGGATAAGAATTAAATTTAGACATAAAAATAAATGTTGTGGGGCCGGGCAGTGGTGCTGGAGGTAAGGTGCCTGCCTTGCCTGCGCTAGCCTAGGACGGACCACGGTTCGATCCCCTGGTTTCCCATATGGTCCCCCAAGCCAGGAGCGACTTCTGAGCACATAGCCAGGAGTAACCCCTGAGCGTCACTGGGTGTGGCCCAAAAACAAACCAAAAAAAAAGTTGTATAATTTTCATATTAAACATTTTACAGTAGAAACATCTCCAGTGAGATTAGTTTGAAAAAGAATAGAAACAATACAAAATATGATCATTATACTAGGAGAACATAGTGATTTTAATGAAATTATTTCTGAAGTTAATGACTTTTTTCCCCCAAATTAAATAGCTACCATAAGAATACACTTGATTTTTGAACAATTCAGGGTTGAGGTATTGACTCTACACAGTCAAAAATCCAAATATAACTTTTAACCACCCCAAATCTGTTACCTGGTGCTGCTCATGAGTTATTCTGGCTTTGCACTTAGGAATCACCTCTGGTGATGCTCAAGGGTTCTCATGTGACATTGGAAATAGAACCCAGATTAGCTTCATGATAGGCATGCACCTTACCTACTGTACTGTAAATCCATGTTGTCTATAAGAAAATGAAATTGAGGGGCCGGGCAGTGGCACTGGAGGTAAGGTGCCTGCCTTGCCTGTGCTAACCTAGGACGGACCGTGGTTCGATCCCCCGGTTCCCCATATGGTCCCCAGTGCCTGCCAGGAGCGACTTCTGAGAGAATAGCCAGGAGTAACTCCTGAGCATCAGCTGTTTTGTTTAACTGTAGAGAACACAGCACACTAGTGAGCATTAGAATATTCTGCATAAAATCCAAGTACATGAAAGTAAGTGTTCATTCCATCAAAAAATGCTAAATAAAATATAATGCAACCATATTCTGACATATAAAGTACTAGTTCTTAAAGCTGATTTAATTATATTTACATTAATAATACATTATTCAGTTGCAAAAATTTAATTATAAAAATAACTTGTGGTATGCTTATAATTAAGTGAAGATGCATTCAGATACTCTACACAATTTTTCAATTCTATTAATGTGTAAATTAGCTCAAAGAATATACCGATTAGGGCAGGAATGGGTACAGCATGTAAAACACTTGTTTTGCATGCAGCTGACCTGAATTTAGATCCCCTACACCCCATTTGGACCCTGAGCATCTCCAGGAATGATCCCTGAGCTAAAATTAGTCAACAATAAGCCTGGAACACAGTCAGGTGTGTCGCAAAAAGGAAACAGCAAAAAAAAAAAAAAAAAAGTACTAATTTAATTTTATTACATTTCTTGCTAACAATATTATAAAACGTAATTTTTACCCTTGGTGAAAAATATTTTCTTAAAGTTCCCAAATCAGTAGTTAAACATCCCTTCACAAATACCATTGTATTCAAGAGACTTTCTTTTGAGATTTGCCAATTCCTTTAAAAACTTTTCTATATTACTTGAGTTTTTCTTAGGTTCTTATTCTTTGATATATATCATAAGTATTTTCTCCTAGTCAGTCACACATATATGATTTTTTTCTAGTGAGATTTTAAGAACTAAAAGATGGTCCTAAAATGTAACATGTATTTTATGACTCTTTAAAATTATACTGATTACCTAGAACATGAAATATGGAAGTCATCAAACTAATTTATTCTAGTAGTATCATCTGATATTAATATCTCTGGTCTTACAAGTTCATTTATTCTTCCAAAGGGAAAAAAAACAAGTGATCATATATAGTTTTAGAAATAAAAGAATTTAATAGTTTGATCAATAAGGGCAGAATAAATTATACTACAAAAAGCAAAAGCTGTCATTAGTAGCCCTTGTTTCATAAATGTAATCTGTAGATTTTTCTCTTTTTATTTATTTTTCTCAAAACATTCCAATTTTTCTTTTATTTTTCTTCAAATAATGGTTTCTCTAGAAGCTTCTCAGTATAAATGACAAATCCTGGTTTAAAATTAGGGTTATATTTGTGTTGATTAGAAGATTGATTACAATTATTTGTCTAAATCCACGATTTTATTCTAATCTCTATCCTTAAGATTATTTTAGCAAATGGTTTTTGCTATAGATTTATATAAACCGTTTGAGAAAAAAAATAAACTTTAGTCATGATAACAAGAGGACTTTCTAGAAAGAGATGGAACGGAAGAGAAAATAAACAACTCAAGAGGGACAGTGTAATTAGAAGTGAGAAAGACAGTACATTAAGCAAGAGAGTTCAGAGGGTGGTTTTACTCCGGAAACGGTAATGATAGCCAGTCTGGTTTCATTCTGAGACTTGGATTAGGTGAGTTAGATAAACAGGATTTAGAGAATTGGAAGGGGTTTTAAAGGCACATATTGAAAGGAAGAAAATTAAAGGAAATCTATAAAGCCCTAAGTCCAGCATTTTTACCCTAATTGAAGTGAAAGCAAAATCAACAAATTGGAAAAAAATTGGATCTTGGAGTTAAGACTTTGTTGATTCAAAGAAATTGATGTGGTAAGCTATTTTAAGGTTTTGTTTTATGATGCCAAATAATTCTTGTCCATTACTCCCTACACTTTTCTGTCTTAAGTAGTTTCTGTCATATGTTTTTGATGATTTAATATAGTACAAAGTTCACAGTCTATTTTAGGATTGTTGACAATTCAAGTTTCAATTTCTAGAAGCACAAAATGTACTGTTTGTCGAATGTGTGTGAAGACTTGACTTCAAATGTTTTCTTTATTTCAGAAATCAAGTAGGCAAATTTAATGATCTCCCTCCTTTTCTTTAACTTTCACATATCACTTACACTGAACTCAATCAAGGTCTTTATACTTTGTGGCTTTTGGGGGGCATTGGGGATGGTTGAAGTGAAGAGGATATTATTTTGAGGAGACTACATAACTTGGGTAAAATTCAGAGAAATTTTGACAGCTTCCAGTTATAAATCTTCTAATGACTAAGGACTATATTGTTATTAATTTAAAATCTAGAACATTTCTATGAGCAAATAATAAAAAACAATCATGTATATAATCATGGTGCTTAAATAAAGAAAAAAAGAAAAGCAAGAAGTAGCATATGCTCAATAATTATACATTTAGATGCTTAAAAATAAAAAATAAAGATAAATAGACATAATACTCAGAATAATTGTTTAAAATATTTTAATAGCAAAGACATCAATAATTCATTTTCATATTTTACTTCTTGGAATACAAATAATATTTGTACCTCTCAAATATACCTTTCCCTAGGAGTTTATTGCCCTATATTGAGACAAAAATTATGAAATGAAAAAACATATAATAAATACCTAACTTTTATTAGATATTTACTATATGTATAAATATCTTCATCTGTTTTGGCTGCCATTAAAACTCCTAATTCTACTGCAAGTGATCTTTGTTTTAATTACAAAGTGAAAGACTTTGTTATGGCATTAATAGTTCCGAGGTAATTGAAGAGGCTATGATGGAAAGAATATTTTAAAATTAACATGTGATTTTCTAGAAAGTCTAAAGATTAAAAAATATTATAGAAATAGTTGCAGATGAAAACATTGTTAGTTTCTTATCATCTGTTTTTCCAGGGATATGAAAACACTCAGATACAGAAAGAACTATTAGAGTTTGGGAGAAATATCGTAGAGAAAAAAAAATTGTCCAAGCAAAATAAGTGATTGTGAAAAGAAAGTGTGACTTGATAGCACTTTGAATAATAAGTAATAAGTAAGAACAGAAAAATTACAGCGGTAATGATAAGTTTGTCGTGTATTTGTCACAGTTAACTACTTAAGTTAACTAATTAATATATGTTAATTTTTGTAATGCTCATAGCAGTTCTAGGCAAGGCATAGTGCTTTTCCAATTCATGAATAAATGTAAAGAAATTATTATTCAGAGTCTGTATAATTCCTAAGTTTATGTTCCTAATCAATGCATTTTAATATTTGGAACCTGAAATCACATACAAAGTTACTTTTCTATTTCTCTACTCTAACATTAACCATATGATAGACACTCTGTAGTTAATGATTAAGTGATATTTTCTTTCTAATACTTATCTATATTTAGTTAGTCTCATCCTCTTTGAAGTTTTTTTTTTAAACTTTATTTTGAAAACTTTTTTCTAGCAAGGAAATTATTCACTACGTTGAAAATAGTGCTTTTAAGGTGAACTACCTATTTTGGTAGCTACCTATTTTGAATGCTTTCTCCTTTCTAGACAGCCCATCATAAAGACTCGTGGCTTGCTCAAAATTATAATTTTGGTTTCATTTTCTCAGATTTTTTTCTGTTTTTAGATAAATGGTTCTCCAAGCGTGAAAAATAGTCAGTGTACAGTGATGATTGTACATATAGTTGCTTAGGATGTCATCTTTTGTGACTGATTAATTCCTGTGTTAGCAACTTAGTAAATGCTTTTTTAGGACATGTCTGAAACTATTTGTCTATATAAAAAACTTCCAAATCTCTTTATGCCTAATGTAGTTTTGCACTTCAATCAGCTCTTCTTTCACAAATGTTATTTCCTTTCAATGAAATCTATTAAATCCTAAGCACCTTTCTCATCTCTCTAGACAGAGGGGTAATATCCTTTGTTTTATAAGTAGTGGCAATATTAGTATTTGTATAAAATGCGCATTTTTTGACTTACCATTGGCTCTAAAATGACACTGCCCAATGGAAATTTACTGAAAACCATGTAATTTTAAAATGTTCTGTTATATTAAAACACAGAAAGTTAATGCTAACAAAAAAAACAACAAATAAATGTAAATACATTGTATTTATGCATTTATGTATAAGAAACAACATATTTTTGAACATGTTAAAATTTAAAATATTTTTGTATTCTTTTTCATGTTATTCTAAATATATACATTTTATACTTATAATCTCTCTGTGCAGATTAATATTTTAAATGTTCAACAGTTAAATCTTAAAAATTCTGTATCTGTCATTACAAGATGAGATTTTTTTTAAGTTTTTGTTTTTTTGTTTGTTTGTTTTTGTTTTTGGGGGGCCACACCCGTTTGATGCTCAGGGGTTACACCTGGCTAAGCACTCAGAAATTGATTGCCCCTGGCTTAGGGGGACCATATGGGACGCCGGGGGATCGAACCACGGTCCTTCCTTGGCTAGTGCTTGCAAGGCAGACACCTTACCTCTAGCGCCACCTCGCCGACCCCACAAGATGAAATTTATATGATAAACATTAATGTGGTGCAGAAAATGTTAACTTGAAATAGAACTTACTGTAAATTTTAGTAGGTTTGGATTACCACATAGCCTGGACAATTTTTGTTTGTTTGTTTGTTTGTTTGTTTGTTTGTTTGGGGCTATACCTGGTGACCCTCAGGGGTTACTCCTGGTTATGCACTCAGAAATCTCTCCTGGCTCGGGGAACCATATGAGACACTGGGGATCTATCCCAGGTCTGACCTGAGTCAGCCACATACAAGCAAATGCCCTATTGTTGAACTATTGCTCTGGCCCCCATAGCCTGGACAATTTATTTGGTCTCTCTGAATTAGTTTGTTCATGTGCTCAGTTTTCCCCTCAAGGATTAAAGTAAATTGTTTTAAAATGTTTGACATATTATAATATTTTATGTTTCTTTAAAAATTTAATAAGGAGAAGGGATATAGCAGAAGTTTAGCATGTTGGAGAACACTATGTTGGAGAACACTATGTTGTATACGTGTAAGAGCATGGCTCTCTGAATATCAACAGATATGGTAGGACCCAATAAAATAATTTTAAAGATTTTAAAATACAGTAATTTGTTCTTTTTAGTCTGTGTTTTCTCTCTGTTGAACACATATCTTTTGGTGCTTTTTTATGTAGTTGTTTGCTCTTTCAAGATCACTTTCTCTTTCTCCCACTCACATTTTTCTGTGTAAGCTTTGTTTAATAAAAACCATCTTGTTTTACTGTTTAGACTACCCTGAGATTATTTTATGTGAAGCAAAGGGAATAGACCACAGACATCCCTACTGAGGCCTGATCAAACATAAAATTGCACAATATTGTGTTTCATGACTCAGATTTTAAAGAAATTATCAAATCACTAATGAATGACAATTCACATAGCATATTTGAGGTAATTGACACACTATGGATTGTATCAATTATACACTCTATGGAGTATATATCAAAAGAGAATCTATAAATGATATATAATTTCTCAGTAAAAGTTCATGGTGCTGTGAAAATCAGTCAAATAGAAGACTTCAAAGGTGGTTTAGTATTTTTTCTTTTTCTTTTTTTTAAATTTGGGGCCATACCTGGTGAGGCTCAGGGGTTACTCCTGGCTATGCATTCAGAAATGCTCCTAGCTTGAAGGATTATATGGGATGCCAAGGGTTATCCTAGGTTAGCTGATTGCAAGACAAATGCACTATCATTTGTGCCACTGCTCTGGCCACTTGAGCTTTTTTTCTAATGTTAGAATAAAAGTCTGCAATTTAAAATTTTTAGATTTATGTATATATAAAATGACAATAAATTGAATATAAACCCAGCTAACTATACCAGTATGTTATATAATACTTGGATTAAAAAATGTATAAATATATATTATAACTAGTTATCTCAGAAACCACTATAATACTTGTTGACTAGGTTCTGGAAATATTGCATATAGATTTTATTTTCATATGATGCTTATCTGTAAGTTCATCTGAGTTAACAGGAGCTTGATGGAGATTGAGAACACACAAATATAAAAATCACTTGATTTATTATGTGCAAATAAAAAGCTTGAAAGTACTAGAAATGATTTGTTTTATATGAGTTAGATGTTATATATTGAATAATTCTGCCCCAATTTTCAATTTATATGTGAAACAAAAACAATATCATTACTCTCATGTGAAAGACTCATGTGTGTTTATCTGGTACAAAGGGTAGTTGACAATTAGTAGTGATAAAGAAATATTCTTCCAGTACACTCATTGCATAAACCATGATTTAACATATGGAAAAATCTGTGTTCCATGAATTCATGTTCATTTGACATGAAAATTATTTTTGATACCACAATATAAGAATATAAACAATTCACTTTTTGGATCTAAAAACATAATTTCACCGAATATTGAGTTTCTTCTTAATTTTAAAAGATTGCAAATATTTTCAAATAGTCGAGGCAATATTTTATTATAAATTCGGTTCACTTTTATTTTTTTTCTATTAGTGAAAGACTTAAGGTTAAACTCAAATCCTACTTAAATAATACATGTTTAAGAACTTTATATATTTATACTTACAAAATGCCAGATGTTCAAAAAGTTAATATTCCCTCAACAAATAAAAAAAGTTCCCTTTAAGATTAAAAAGGATTTCGATTTTTTCGTGGGAGATTTTAGGTGTTTTCCACCTGCTAACTATTATCCTTGATACTTCTTTACAGATTATGAATAAATGGCTCATGATTCAAGTATTTATTTATGTCAATATTTACTTTGTAAATATGTTTCTTAACAGGAATATAAATAGTTGCTGAAGAGAATATTGATAACTTGAAGACAGAATGAAGTTCCTTTTGTTGCTTTCCCTTGTTGGGCTCTGCTGGGCTCAGTATGATCCTCATACTAAACCTGGCCGAACAGCTATTGTTCACCTATTTGAGTGGCGTTGGGCTGACATTGCTCTAGAATGCGAGAGATATTTAGCTCCCAAAGGATTTGGAGGGGTACAGGTGGGTATCACTATTGCATCAACTACTGCACAGAAGCTACAGAGCTTTTTTGACAATATAATTGAAAACTGTGTCTATGAAGCTGGAACAAAGTTTTACTTCACAATAAGTACTCTAAATAAAACAGTTTTATGTAGAATAAAAACATAACTGCTATTGACATCTTTATGGCGTACCTATTATAAAATATTTAGAACATAGTGAATAGCTGTTAATATTTTAAGTGGTTGTAGACTTGTATACAGAAATATTTAGACATGATTTTAATTGTTAGTTTCTAGAATACCATAATATAAGAATACCAAAATTCTTCAGTTTTTGACTGTTTCATTTATAGATATCTCCACCCAATGAAAATGTTATTATTAATAATCCTTTGAGGCCTTGGTGGGAAAGATACCAACCCATTAGCTACAAATTATGTACAAGATCTGGAAATGAAGATGATTTCAGAGACATGGTGACTAGATGTAACAACGTTGGTGTAAGTAAATGAAAGTTACTCTAAATATAACTTATAGAAAAATTATTGCTCTTAAAAAAAGAAAGAAAAATTATTGCTCTTTCCTGTTTTTTGTTTCTTTTAGCGTGGCATTTTTATATTTTAAAGCTTAATATAACCCACAATTTAATCATAACAAATTATCATTTTACTTTAACTTTAATGTAATTCTTGTGAATCTTTGTATATGTGCATTTTTCCTGAAGAAGATATAAATCCAAGTTGAAATTTCTTTAAAGATTGATATTACAGATTTTCAGGTAATAGATTTCAAGTAAGGAATTGAAAATTCAAGTTATAGGGGCCCAGGAGATAGCATGGAGGTAAAGCATTTACCTTTCATGCAAAAGGTCATCGGTTCAAATCCCGGTGCCCCATATGTTCCCTCGTGCCTGCCAGGAGCAATTTCTGAGCATGGAGTCAGGAGTAACCAACCCCTGAGCACTGCCGGGTGTGACCCAAAAACCAAAAAAAAAAAAAAAAAAAAAAAAAAAAAAAAAAAAAAAAAAAAGAAAGAAAATTCAAGTTATAACATTTTTCATAGCAGTAATGATATTTTACTACTTTTTCTCAGCTCCAAATTTCTGGATTTTTCCTCCTGGTTTTTAGAAATTGTAGTTTTTATTTTTTTGGTTTTGCTGTTTTGGGGCCAGACCTGGAAGCACCCAGAGGTTACTCCTGGCTCTACGTTCAGAAATCACTTCTGGCAATCTCAAGGAACCATATGGGATTTCAGGTGACCATATCCAGGACAGTTCTGGGTCATCTGTATGCTGTACTTAACTGTAGTTATATTCTCTTTGAAGAGGAAGACATGTAAGATATTATCTTGCTCTCTACAAATGTTAAGCAGATAATAGATTTTGCTTATTTGTTTCTTAGGATGGTCCACAAAAATATTTTTATAAAGGAATAACTTGAGGCTGCAAAGATAGATGAATAGGCTGACTATATATATAATTTGCCAAAAGGTAGCTCAGTTTCAGTCTCTCTGTATGGTACCTTTAGCACCATACAGAGCAATTCTTGAGCCACAGAGCTATGAGTAGTTTCTGAGCACCATTGGATGTGGCCCAGAATTACCCAAGGAATAACACCAAAGGAAATACAATCAATAATTTATCCTGTCTCAACCTGTTATTACCTTCTCTATAGTTCTTTTATTTTTCTATATAGATTTTATTTTTCTATATAGTTTTTACTGCAAATTTTAATGATAAATCTAGATATTGATAAGGTGATTAAAACATTTTTTCAACATTTGATATTTTTACTGATTTTCTTTCACATTTGACTTTTGATTTTCAAAGAAAGTATAAAATATTAGGAAATGTTTCAGAGCATAAGTAACATTTGAACCATAATCAATAATTTTATAGGTTTCTATCACACCATATGGCAAACTAAACTATAAACTGTCCTTTAGGTTCATATTTATGTAGATGCTGTGATTAATCATATGTGTGGAAATGGTGTGAGTGCTGGAACAAGCAGTACTTGTGGAAGCTACTTCAATCCTGGAAGTAGGGATTTTCCCGCAGTTCCATTCTCTGGTTGGGATTTTAATGATGGCAAATGTAGAACTGGAAGTGGAGACATTGAAAGCTATAATGACGTGTATCAGGTAATTTAATAAAAAGCAATTTAAATAAAATGCTATTAACATATTTATTCACATGACACCTATTGGTCTTTATTCTAAATACTAGTTGTGACTTCTTACAGAAGCTTACTTTGTAAGTATAACTTCTTAAAAATAAAAATCTCCAATAAGTTTTAACACTGTTTTATCAATTTAATAATAATTTATTAAGAAGCGTATCTACTTTATTTCCTGTTTTTCATATTTTTAAATATTTATTTAAAATATTATTTATTTAAAATTATTTAAAAAGCATATATTTAATGGAATGCCAGCTTTATCAGTGCCTGTTGTAAAGGAAATATTATAGAAATATCAATTAAAGAATAAGAAAATGCAATCTCAAATCTTTTATCTCAATAGGTCAGAGATTGCCGTCTGGTTGGTCTTCTTGATCTTGCCCTGGAGAAAGATTATGTGCGCTCCAAAGTTGCTGAATATTTGAACCATCTCATTGATATTGGTGTAGCAGGGTTCCGAATTGATGCTTCTAAGCACATGTGGCCTGGAGACATGAAGGCGGTTTTGGATCGACTGCATAATCTAAACACAACATGGTTTGCTGAAGGAAGTAAACCTTTCATTTATCAAGAGGTACACATATGTATTTATACATGTACATACATACATGTATATACACATATGTACATACATATATGTATATACATATATGTACTTCCTGGTGCATATAAATAGTGTCATTCAAATAATTAATTAGCAATTAATAAATGATTTGTAAGTTTGGGGCTGAAGAGATACACAGTGGTAGAGCTTTTGCCTTACAAGCAACGGATCCAGGACCAATGGTGGTACAAATCCTGGCATCTCACATGGTCCTCTGAGCCTGCCAGGAGCAAGTTCTGAGTGCAAAGATAGAAGTAACCCCTGAGCACTGCCAGGTGTAACCCAAAAGTCAAAAACCAAAAAAAGAGTTTTGTAGTTACTAATGTACATATTGCTATAGTACAAGTATAATGGATATAAAACAGTTTCTTTAACATTTTATCATACAATAGTATATTAAACTGTGGACCAAAAGGTTTTATGGATATGAAGAAAATTTATCAGGCTGCAAATATCTGTGTCACTTGCCATTTTCCCAGACATCATTCTTGACTAGATATAAGTACTGCAAGTAACTTAAGAATAAAAAATATTATAAGGACCAGAATATAAGCAAATAAGACATCTGCCTTGCTCAAAGCCAATCTGGGTTTAATCCTCAGTACTAAAATGGGCACCCATTACTGCCAAAAGTGATAATCCCTGAGCACAGAATCAGGACTAAGCTCTAAATACAATTTGGTGTGGCCTAAAAGAAAGGAAGGAAAGGAAGGAAGGAAAAAAAGAAGGAAAAACAGAAGGAAGGAAGGAAGGAAGAAAGGTAGGAGGGGAGGAATGGAGGGAAGCAGGAAAGAAGGAAGGAAGGAAAGAATGAAGGAAGGAAGGAAGGAAAGGAAGGAAGAGGTTGAGAGGAAGGAAGGAAATTAATGAAGGAGGGCAAGTGTAATGAAAGAAGGAAGGTTGGAGGGAAGGAAAAGAATAAGGAAGCAAGGAAGAGAAAATGAAGAGAAGGAGGCAGGAAAGAAGAAAGGAAGGAAAGGAAGGAAGAGGTTAAGAGGAAGGAAGGAAAGTAATGAAGGAGGGAGAAATTAATGAAAGAGAGAAGGTTGGAAGGAAGAGAGGAAGGAAGGAAGGAGGAAAGGAGGAGATGGAGGGAGAAAGGAAAGAAGGAAGGAAGAGAGGAAGAAATGAGGAAGAAAGGAAGGAGGGAGGAAGGGAAGGAGGGAAGAAAGGAGGGAGAGAGAGAAAGAGAAGGGAGGGTAAAAATTCTTACCCTTATGCTGCATTTCTGGGTTTCATCTCTGTGATTTTATGGTTCTCCAACACCCAACCGAGAGTACCCTATGAGCACCACCAGCTTAGTTCCCAAAAACCACTAGAAAAGAAGAAAAAAAATGTATATTGCTATTAAGAAAGACATCTTGGGTGTTTCAAATTATAGTATCGATGTTTGAAGTAATATGATGTATAAATTAATTAGCTGGTTTAAATTGTTCAAAGCCCCCTTTTAAAGTGACAGTTCTTCCTTATATTTTTAATAGGTAATTGACCTTGGTGGTGAGGCAATTTCAAGTAGTGAATACTTTGGAAACGGCCGTGTGACAGAATTCAAGTATGGCGCTAAACTAGGCAAAGTTTTACGCAAGTGGGATGGAGAGAAGATGGCTTACTTAAGGTAATTGGAATATGATTTATGCTTGAAATTATTTTTCAGACAGGCTGGGACAAGGGCGCAGCAGTAGGGTATTTGCCTTGCACGTGCCTAATCAAGGACAGACCACAGTTCAATCCCCTGGAGTCCCATATGATCCCCTAAGCCAGGTGTGATTTCTGAGTGCATAGCCAGGAGTAACCCCTGAGGGTCACTTGGTGTGTCCCACAAATACAAAATTTTTTTCAGAGTAGATGCATTTTCCCATGATAATTACTTCTTAGTATTTATTAACATTTAACTATTTGATCATATATAAATGATATAATTGTCCAAATTCTAACCATACTTACTAGTTAAAATGTTAACTATAGAAACTTTGGGTTATTTTATTTATTTATTTGCTTCCATTTTTGGGCCATGCCCAGTGACGCTCAGGGGTTACTTCTGGCAATGCACTCAGAAATCTCTCCGGGTTTAGGAGACTATATGGGACTCCGGGTTATTCAATACAGGTTTGTCCTAGGTTAGCGTGTGCATGCAAGACAAACGCCTTACTGCTTGAGCCACTGCTCTGGCTCCAACTATATAAACTCATGTCTACCCAAAATACAACCTAGACATTTTAATATACAATGATCACAAAACTATTTGAATATAATCTATAAAGTACAAGTTGTCATTAAAATAATTTTACAATTAATAATTGCAATGAGATTATACTGTTGAATTTACTTGTTATATAATTTATCTAATTTCAAATATTAAAACATTTATAACATAATATTAAAGTCTGCATATCTTTGTTTTTTTATAGGAACTGGGGAGAAGGCTGGGGTTTTATGCCTTCTGACAGAGCACTTGTTTTTGTGGATAACCATGACAATCAGAGAGGACATGGAGCTGGAGGAGCATCTATTCTTACATTCTGGGACCCTAGGTAGTAAACACACGCTTCCAATTTTATGCTATATTTTAATAATACTAAAACTATTATTTTTTTCTATAATTTTTTTATTTCTTAAAATTTTCAGGTTGTACAAAATGGGAGTTGGATTTATGCTTGCCCATCCTTATGGATTTACAAGAGTAATGTCAAGCTTCCGTTGGCCAAGATATTTTGTTAATGGAAGAGTAAGTTTTAATGTGCACAGTATATTTTTTCTCAAGAAAAATTATTTTATTTTAATTGTATATATTATTGCATTTGCTATGTACTTATCGAATATTAAGCATAAACTTGATGCAGTCTTCTTTCAGCAATTCAGTGAGTAGTTTTAAAATTTTTGATCAGTTAGGGCCGAAGCAATAAAACAGCATGTAGGATGATTGCCTGGCACACAGCCAACCTGGATTCAATCCTATCATATCATATGGTTCCCTGAGTGTTCCAGGAATGATTTCTGAGTGCAGAGCCGGAAGTAATCCCTGAGCACCACAAGCTGTGGCCCCAAAACAAAATAAGGCAAAACAAAACAAAAAGAAGAAATTTATGATTAGTGTTGTCAAAAATTATTCCAGTTGTTTCAAAAGTATTTTCAACATGTGCCCCCTGACTCCTAATTCTAGAAAATCACTTAAAAGACTGAAAAGTATACCACTGCTGGAGACCTGGCAATAGTGATACCTGAGTACAGTACCAGGAAAAAATCTTAAGAAGAGCTAGGCATGGCCTCAAAAACAAAATTACAAAATACTTAACCACCAAAAATAACTTAAAAAAATAAAGATATCCGGTATAAAACATGAATTCTTTTTTTGGTTTTGGTTCCCACACAGTGTCGCTCAGGTGTTACTACTCCTGGCTCTGAGCTCAGAAATTGCTTCTGACTTGGGGGATCATATGGGATGCTGGTAATTCAACCGAGGTCCATCTTGTGTCAGCCGCTTGCAAGACAAACACCATACCACTGCGCTATTGCTATGGCCCCTAAAATATTATTTCTTTTTTGGTGGTGGGGGACACACCTGGTAATGTTTAGAGCTCTGATTTCATCAGTTTAGCAAGCTTTAGTGGACCATATTGTGTGCCAGGAATTGAACTGCGTGTTGGCTGTGTGTAAAGCAAGTACCATACCTGCTTAGGCAATCTCTCAAATGAACGGTGTATCTCTTCACCACCAATTTTCTAATAATTTTTCTAATATTGATGTAAACATTAAAATGTTACATTTGCAGAGAAGTTTAAAAGCCCTGTATGTAACACAGGTAACACAAACGTGCTAAATAGGCTGAAAATAAATTGTCACTTTTAATTTTAAAGAGGAAAGTATCTTTTGTTTATTTGCTTTTTGGCCATACTCTGTGAAGCTCAGTGGTTACTCCTGACTTGGGTAATCAAACCAGGTCCATCCCAGGTCAGCCACATGTAAGGCAAATGTCCTACAGCTGCACAACTACTCTGGCTCCAAGAGGAAAGTATCTTATAACAAGAAGTGTTATAATATATGTTGAAGAGGCTTTAAAGAGATAATAAAGTGGGTAGGATCTTGCCTTGTTTGCCTCCCTTATGGTCCATGAGCACCTTGAAGAATAATTCCTGAGTTAACAGCCAAGAATAATCCCTGAGCATCACCTGGTATGGCGTCAGAAAACAAAAACAATAACAAAAAATATCAACAAAAATATATATTAAAGAAGAAAAACAGTAGACTATTTGGGGAATGATCAGGATAAAATCACTGTGTTACATTAATCTGAGTGGCAATTTTTAACACAAAGTTGACAGGTAAAATTATGAAGATACTTGTAATGTGAGTCGAAAGTTTTCTTTTTAAGCTGAGTTTTTCAGTTGCATCATTGCATAGCAACTTTATATTGGATATCACGTATTTTGGCTATATAGAAAATCCTCTTCAATGGCTGTGTTACATTTACCTGTTTTTCTTGAAATGGAATTTAATTTTGAAAATCCTACCTCCTTATACCACAACTAATTGCTGTCTAGACAGTTTAATTTTCTTTATTTAATTGAAATATTTTATTGAGACCTAGTTATCGATCATATTTCCTTAAGGAGAAAAAAGATGTTAAAATACTTCTCACCCTTATTTGAAATGGAAAACTAGAGATAAAAAGTTAGACCAAAATGCTGTTGATTTGGCAGTGAAATTATCAAGGAGTTAGATTTTTGATTAATAAAACTGCAGAGACCCAAGTGAAGTGGAACTCATTGAGTATTGTAGAAGAAAAAGCAGGTTTATGTAATGCAAAAAATCTGAGATTTCTACATTTCATTTTTTCAAATTAAGGATATTAATGATTGGGTTGGACCACCAAATGATAATGGAGTTATTAAGTCAGTTACTATTAACCCAGATACCACATGTGGCAATGACTGGGTGTGTGAGCATCGATGGCGTCAAATAAGGTGAGGATGCCTATTTAGTTATTCTAATTATATGCTTTTTATTAAACATAGGACTTTTAGCTAATGAAGCAACTCTCTTCTTTTTATTTGATATTTTGTTTTTAGGAACATGGTTATGTTCCGTAATGTAGTTGATGGCCAGCCTTTCACAAACTGGTGGGATAATGGTAGTAACCAAGTGGCTTTTGGAAGAGGAAATAAAGGATTCATTGTCTTTAATAATGATGACTGGTAAGTAGATATTAGAGTAGAAATTATCTTTTATATAGCTAGATGCTTGACCTCCCTCTTCTTTTTTCTTTTTCATATCTGTAAAATACTTTAGCTATGAATTAATAAAACATTATAGAGTTAAAAAGGACCTAGAGAAAAATGACAATGCCTTTAAGTGAAAAAGGCAAAAAGGCAAAATATTTTTACAATGATTCTTATTTTTAAATCTCTTCTTTCTAAGTCTATATTTTGTTCTAGGCAGGATAATGAGATTAAATCTTCACATATCAATATGCAATTGCACATGTTTACATAAATATTCATACCAAATAGAACAGTTGGAAAAGGTATGAATTCACTAGAGAAACATATTTTATGTATATATTTTAAGAGAGTAGAAAAGTTGAAATTACCAATAGTTTAACTTTTGAAGTTTTTCCCTTCTTTTTCTCTGAGTTCTTTTCCAGGTGCTCTTCTCATTACACTTATATTTGGTTCTTTGGTCTTCTTTCACCTCTCTGTATTTTTTTTGTCTTTGTTTTTGGTATTGTTTTTTGGGCCACCTGGTGACACTCAGGAGTTACTCCTGGCTATGTGCTCAGAAATCACTCCTGGCTTGGGGGACCATATGGGACGCCCGGGCATCGAACAGTGGTCTGTCCTGGGTCAGCCATGTGCAAGGCAAAAGCTGTAGCCCTGTTCCACACTCAGGCCCCCATCACCTCTCTGTTTTATATAGCATTTTTAAAGCATAAGTATCAATGTGTTATTAATTATAGTCAATGATTTGCTTCATGAAATGTTATTAATTATAGTCAATGATTTGCTTCATGAGTTTTAGTACTGAGACTTCTCTTTATTGGCTTACTCTATCACTAGAATATATTAATGTATATAGTTGCATATACTAGTATACAATATCTAATATTTTTATTGTCATGTAGACAGCTTGGGAAAGCTCTTTACAAGTAATTTAATTTAATTTATTTATTTTTGCTCAATAAAACTTTATCAAATGACAAAGCTCTCCAAAAATTAGCCATGCTTAAGAGCCCCGAGCATTACAAGTAATTTTAATGTCAGTCTAAGGTTAACATTCACTCTTGCTTCTATATTCCAACATACTATATTGAT
Source organism: Crocidura indochinensis (assembly GCA_004027635.1). Lineage (NCBI taxonomy): Eukaryota > Metazoa > Chordata > Mammalia > Eulipotyphla > Soricidae > Crocidura > Crocidura indochinensis. Next base: position 18,032 of record PVKC010016566.1, read on the forward strand.
GAGAAAAATTAAACATATCATTTTTTCCGGAATAACTCAAATCTGGTTTTCTAAAAGTATGTCTATTCTAGATAGATACCCCCAAAAAACAATGAGAAAATTTTTTTCCTTTTTTTTTTTTTTGGTTTTTGGGCCATACGCGTTGACGCTCAGGGGTTACTCCTGGCTATTTGCTCAGAAGTTGCTCCTGGCAGGCACGGGGGACCATATGGGGAATCGGGGGATCGAACCGCAGTCCGTCCTAGGTTAGTGCAGGCAAGGCAGGCACCTTACCTGCAGCGCCACCGCCTGGCCCCCAGAGAAAATTTAATATCTGGGTTCGATCCCCAACGTCTAATATGGTCTACCGAGTCAGGAGTGATTTCTGAGTGCAGTGCCAGGAGTAACCACTGAGCATCGCTGGGTGTGGCCCCCAAACAAACAAACAAACAAATAAAAACAAACAAAATTTAAGCTGTTTATTTTGGAGATAGCCTCTAATCTTGGTTTTAATTGTGTGGAATGCACGTTAACTAAAATTTTTATTTGCAGGCCTTTATCTATGTATTTGCAAACTGGCCTTCCTGCTGGCACATACTGTGATGTCATTTCTGGAGATAAAATTGGAGACAAATGCACGGGAATTAAAATCTATGTTTCCGGTGATGGTAATGCTCACTTTTCTATTAGTAACTCTGCTGAAGATCCATTTATTGCAATTCATGCTGAGTCCAAGCTATAAAATTTGAATTAAAAGCATATTGCAGAAAACTGATCAAGTGGTCTTCTTTTTTTGTGTGTGAATATATGTTTATTATGTATTTATAGGTATATGTTTGTTCTTTTGGAGCATTAATTCTTAGTAAATTCTACAAGCAGCTCACCCGAAAAATTCAGAATAACTTAAATCCAATTATTGTACAAAATATAATTGCAATCAGTATTTCTTATTATTCATAAGAGACTCGTGTTATCCTAGTAGAGATTTTTTTTTTTTTTTTGGTTTTTGGGCCACACCCAGTGACACTCAGGGGTTACTCCTGGCTATTTGCTCAGAAGTCGCTCCTGGCAGGCACGGGGGACCATATGGGGAACTGGGGAATCGAACCACGGTCCATCCTAGGTTAGTGCTGGCAAGGCAGGCACCTTACCTCTAGCGCCACCGCCCGGCCACATAGAGGCTTTTTTTTAATAAGTAAATTCTTTAATTGGATCACCATGAGATATACAGTTAAAAAGGTTTTTTTCTGATTTAGATTCAATCATACAGTGTACAATACCATTCACAAGTGCACATTTCTGCCACCAATGTTTTGACTTCTCCATCCTCTTCTCCACCTTATCTCCTCCTTCCCTCTATACCAGACATTTTTCAGCTATCTCTTTCAGTTTTTTTTGCCTTTATATATATTGTGGTTTGCAATGTTGTTATTGTAGGGGTAGTATGCATATTACTTTATTTACTTTCAGCAATCAATAGTTTTTTAAACTATAATTGTCATAGAGTACTCCCTAACTGTCCTAATTGCACACCCCAATAAAAGTATAAAGATTCTAATCTGTACAGGTCCTCCTGGCCCAATCACTATTATCTTTGAATTCTTATACCATATTTCCATATGAAACAAATGTTTGTGATTATTTTTGTATATTTCTTTGCCCTGACTCATTTCAGTCAGCACAATACTCTCCATATTCATTTATATATAAGAAAATTTTATTACTTCATTTTACCTAACAGTAGTATAATATTCCATAAGTTAATGTATCATGGTGTCTTTATTCACTGACCTGTTCTTGGAAACTTATTTTTTCCTTATTTTGGCTAATGTGAATAAAGCAGTGTAATAAACATAGGATCACTAATGGATTTTTTAAATTGTGATTTTGAGCTCCTAGAGTTTATTCTTATGAGTAATATTGCTGAGTCATATGGAAGATCAATTTCTAGGTTTTTTGAAAAATATCTATATCGTTTTCCAAAATGACTGGACCAATCACTTTCCCATTCGCAGTAACATCAGCAGTGAATGAGAGTCCCTTTTTCCAACATCTGTGCCAGCACTGATGTTCTTGTCTTTCTTTTTTTTTTGGTTTTTGGGCCACACCCAGTGACGCTCAGGGGCTACTCCTGTCTATGCGCTCAAAAGTCGCTCCTGGCCTGGGGGACCATATGGGAGCCGGGGGATCGAACTGTGGTCCTTCCAAGGCTAGCGCAGGCAAGGCAGGCACCTTACCTTCAGCGCCACCACCCGGACCCCCTGTTCTTGTCTTTTTAATATGTTCAATCTCTGTGGTGTGAGAGGATATTGTATTGTTGTTTGGATTAGCATCTCCACAGTGATTGTTGATTTGGAGCATTTATTATGCTTCCTTTTAAGGAAACGTTTGATAATTTCTTCTTATTCTTTTGATGGAGTTAAATTTTTTTTATTAGTAAGTTCTACCAGTGACTTAAATATCTTAGATATTAACCCCTTATCAGATGGGTATTGAGTGAATAGTTTCTTCCATTCTGTGGGCACCTTTAATCTTGGCTACTGTTTCCTTTGAGAAGCAGGAGATTTTTAATGTAATGTAGTCCCATCTGCTTATCTTGCTACCATTTGCTTGGGCAGTAGATTCACCCTTGAAGACTTTAGCTTCAATGTCATAGAGTGTTCTGATTAATTTTGTCATGGGACCTTATAGTTTCAGATCTGAAATCAA